>VSWD01000003.1:11810775-12024303 GCA_033119305.1 Pinctada imbricata | reverse complement strand
GATTGATTTTTATAAATATTCTTAGTTATTAAATAACATGTTTTTGCTTATTGTAGAGTGACCCTCTCAATAAAATTACAATTTCCAAGAGATAATGAATTTTCGCTTATCTTAGATACTTTTATTTCATATTGTAGGCTACTAAATATTTATTTGTTATTTGACCAAGGGGTATATAGCGATTGTATTGTCCGTCTTTCCGTCTGTCCGTCCGCCCTTCCGTCCCTGTTTCAATAAAGTGGTACAATTTTTTTCGTAGAGTTGATAGGGCCTTTATACTCTGCACGTGTATGAACCTAAAGAGCACACATCTTTTGCTATCAAATTTACTTACCTATTGACCTTGTCCTTGACCTGGTCTCACCCCCATATCGGGAGTTCGCTTCTTTTTTTTATGGTGGAGGTTTTGGTTTGTTTGCTTTGGTTCCTGTTTTATCCGGATTTTGTATGCCTTCGTTTTCTGATTTTCTGAATTATCGATTTGGTGCTGTATACAGGGATATGTCATTATCCATATTTGTCAATTTGACTTATTTTGATTTAATTTTTAAGGAAAATATTTCAAAAATTTATATGAATCTATTTCTCCCTAAAACGCTTTCACATTTTTAAAGTGCAAGTGATGCATATGTTATGTCATATATATTACTGGTTTTTTTTTTTATTTTATCGCGTTTACGAGATATCTTAGCAAATGGAAGGGAGGATGCATACTAATAAGTTAAAAGACTTGGTTATACATTTTGAACAATAAATGTTAGGGTTTTGATATTTCACATGTTGATACCTTATGACCAGACCTTTCATTTAGGGCCATGAGTTTTGACCTAGTCACCTTGACCTTGATGTTTTGCCTACTTTTGAAAAAAAAACCCTTTTACCTAGGCTATATCTCAGGTACTACAAATGCTATTGCTTTGATCGTTCATATGTGGATAACTCATAAGCAGACCTTTCAATGAGAGACATAGACTTTTGACCTTATGCCAATAACATTTACCTTTCACCTATTTTTGATGAAAAAATAAATCTGGGATATATCTCATGTACTACAACGGGTAAGGCTTTGATTAACATGTGTTTGTGTTTTGCTGTTTTCAGTGTAACGTTGTCTTGTTGGATCCCTAAAAAGGTCATAGACTGATACAAAAAAAAGGAAAATTTGTTTTAGGCATACTTAGAAGTAGCCGAACTAGGCAAATAAATACCAACAATAGGTGAATTATCATCGTCCGAATTCAAAAGTTAAACGTCTTCAAATTCAATAGCACTGCAATTTTTCGGGCATCAAATAATTATCGCCAATGATTGAATAATTGAACTTTGTCATCACTGGTAAAAACTCAGCAACGAAATTTACGCCTTTTAAAATTTATTTAAAAGACAATCACATGAAGAAATTTTTTTTTTTAAATCTGACAAGTATTTGAGTGAAACGAGAGAAAAAATAAAAAAAATGTAAAACTGATATTTGAATCTTTCAAACTTCATAGCATACAGATTTTAGGAATTGTGGTTAAGGATTCCCCTTATTAAGTTTTCCATCAAATATTCAAAACTACGGGAATATTCCGCGATAATTATTTGTTTGTTTCTGTTCAAATGTTAAACGTCTTCAAATTCAATAGCATCATTTAAGAACAGGTAAATTTGCAGAATGGACAAGGCATGCTTGTTTCGGGTCCTTAACCCTCGTCAGTGATCCTCAATCTAAACAATTTAATATGGCCAAAGAGTGGAAATTATTACATCCAAAAATGTACCGAAGGCGTAGCAGGATAGGTGGGATATGATGCTACAGCACCCACGTTTTAGAAATTTCATTACATTTTGATATCATATTTCACATGTGGATACCTTATGACCAGACATTCAACTTGAGACTTTGATTTTTGACCTAGACATTGACCGTTGACTTACTTTTAAGATATAAGTAGTAGGGGTTTGATGTTTCACAAATAGATTACTTAGGACAAGAGCTTTAATTTGATACAATGACTCTTGTCCTAGTGACCCTGACATTGACATTTGACCTACTTTTAAACTATGTCAGATAGGTTTTTGATATTTTCAACATATAGATTATTCATGACCAGAGCTTTTATTTGATACCATGGCTTTTGTCCTAGTGACCATGGCCTTGATCTTTGTCCTACTTTTAAACTAAATGGAACAAGGATATGATACTTCACATATAGATTCACAGACCTACTTTTACGATTTTGGTATAATTTTAAGTTATGTGATCTTCAAATACGTTCTACGCATTTTTCTGCTGAACGTTTTGCTTAAAACATATTTTCAAATCGAAGGGAGTGTCAATAATGACATACATGTTATAGTGTAGTTTTTGATTTATTATCAAATTTCGTGAGAGATGACTTAGAGATACATTTTATAATTCAAGTAATGTGCCAATTATACACTATGATACAGGCGAACTATTATTTTTCAGAATGCTTTGTTTACTTCTTATTCATTATTATTTAAATACCTGAATTGTCATATCTCTCTGTACTTTCTCTATTTCTATCACAGCACTATTACGGCACATTGGCTGGAAGCATCACTGATTAGAATTTAATATTCGAAACACGTGTCTGATGGATGAAAATTGGTTTGAAATTTTCTTTAAGAAGGTATAGAGTTTTTTAAACTATTTAAAACAAGCAGATAGACATGATTATTGTATGTTCATGGATTGTTATCGTATAAGGAATTGCGTAAAGGACGAAGACTTGTACAAATGACAAAGTAGAGAAAAGACGAAAAAAATTCCCATATTTGTTCTGATTGGTATCGTTTCATTTAGTTTTGTTTTAGACCCTTCGATTTTGATGATTTTGTCTCTTTTCTTCTTTGGTGCATTGTTCCGTCTATACTATCCATATCCATAGTTATGTATAATAGTGATTTATTTTATAAAAGTACTCAAAAATAAACTTACATGCAAAACTGTTCTGTGTGACAGTGTATAGTATAGAGACATATACATGATCATTGATATATGGAATGTCGCGTCAATAAAAGAATAAAAATAATTTTGAATCACCTTCTGTTGTCCGAATACAGATAAAACAAATTCCAAAACAGCACAAGTAATGAAAACTCTTCTTTTAATGTGTTGGAATATAGATCTTAGATCCATCCCTGCAATATTTTACAATCATAAGTGTTTTATCACGAAGTAAAAGAGGAAGATTTAAAAGTGAGGTCCGTACAAGGGCAAATATTTCGCTCGAAGCGATAAATATATGTAATACTGACAGAAATTGACAAAGTGCAGACTGAGATATATATGATATACTTAGGTATTTAAATAATAATAAATAAGAAGTAAAAAAGCATTCTTAATAATAATACGGAAGTAATAAATATACCTAGGGAATGTCAATAATGGCATACATGTTATAGTGTAGTTTTTTATTTATTATCAAATTTCGTGAGAGAAGAATTAGTAGTACATTTTATAATTCAAGTAATGTATCAATTATACACTATCATATAGGCATACTATATCCGTGGAGACTATCAATAAACTAACATAGATACATGTAGAAAACTAGTCCAAAGTCAGTTAGTCTCGCTGGTTTGTGTTAAATGCTTCTATGTTGTGCAGTAGTGTTTCTTGTTCCTGCTCTGTGTTTTTATGCATTTGATGTTTTTGAGTTTAGCTGTGGGTGCTACAAGCTAGTGTTGTTGGAGATCTCCTCCTTTGGTTTATTAATATTGAAACGTATCTTATGGCTTAATGATTTCATAATGCTCTATACATACGCATTTTCCAAGTAAATCCACATCAGTGATATTCGAGACAGAATGGAACAAAATTAAGATAATGCAGAGATGATGAATTTCTAAACATGAACACAATTTTGCGCAAATAGAACCAGCTATATGCCTTCAGTGAGACACTCTTCGCAACCTTTGGAATAATTTTATCAAATTTGGTGGCAAATAATTTTCAAGTATGTTCATTTTCAAGTCATGTGCAGGAACGTTGTGAAACTATGAAAACGAAATCAACTTGGACAAACAGTCCAATAGCAGAGATTATAACCTAGTAGTAACCAATAATTATCAACTAGATTTCCTGTAATTATTTCATTGTTCCATATACCCATTGCTTTTGGGAGTTGAAGTATCAGAATTTTGATTCAATGACCATACTATGAGATATTGTCATAGTTCATCCATTTCGACGGAAACCATCTATGATATTTTACATGTTTACGTTGGATTCTGTAGATCATCATTTAAGGTCGATTGACTTCGGTTCATCATTTCTTCAAAGCGTTCGAAAATTTCTGTTCTCAAACTTTCTCGAATTTTTTAAAACGTGGGTCCTGTAGAATCATATTCCACCCATCCTATTACGTCTTTCGGTACATTGCTGGACTTACTAACTTTAGTTCTTCAATGGCGCTATTGCATTTGAAGAGGTTTAACATCTACAATTTTTTTTTATTTTGAAACAGACAAAATACCTAATACATGATTTAAAATTTTATAGAATATACTTACATAAACGGTGAATTCAATAAAAAACCAACGCTCAAGGAAGTTAAACACATCATGTGCTATATCAATGGCGTAGCTTTGGCAAAATTAGTATAGTAAGTTTTGTTAAAGGTGATTGGAGGGGGGTGTCATATAGACTTACTCTTTCCAGGATATTGCCTTTAGTCTAGGGATCAAAGCCATCAAAGAGGACTTCCTAATACGGAATGCGTAAAACGTGAAAAAATATCATTTTCTACAATTTCTTTGGGGGTAGATTGTAGGGGCTCTTGACCCCTTCTAGATCAACCCTTGCCTTGAAGTGAAGGTCTTCAATTCCGGAAGCTCTACACAACATCAAATAGTCTAAAGAGCATGAAACTAATTACGAACTTAGATAAAATAGCAATCTACGAATGCTTGTGTCGCCTACCAAGCGGCTTTATTTTGAAAAGTGCATCAAATATGTAGGTCAAGGACAATTGGTTCAAAATTATTTGTATCAGTAGGAAAGTCTTGTCAAAAAAATTCACACGTGAAATACAAGACCTCTTACGCAACGATAAAAATATATTGTCGATCTCAATTTCCAGAAAAGAGGGTCAATCATCTAGGTCACGGTCATTACGTGCAAAAGTTTGGTAACAACAGAAAGGTATCATCACAACAAATACACTTGTGAAATATTGAAGCCGTATGTTTGACAAGGTCTTGTGAAATACACATCATGTAAAATATCAAATTCCTATCACTCAACATTCAAAAGATATAGTCAATCTTCTATTTTTAAATTTTTAAAGAAGGTCAAATATCTACATAAAAGTCAGTAGATAAAACATTATGGTATCTGTAGAAAGGTGTACAAGAAATACACATGTGAAATATCAAAGCCATATCACTTACGAGTCAAAAGTAATGGGCTGTGACACCTTAAGTTTGACTGACATACAGACGGACGAATGGAATGACGGACGGACGGACGGACAGAGAGGCAGACTGACAACAGATTACATTTTCATAAAGTGTCGATATGCTTCACAGGTTACACTCAAAGTGTATGCTTTAGTATACAAGCATACATATACTTGGTTGTTACGCCACTGCACAATATTCCTCTATTATATTTACAAAAGGGGATTTTTCATCGTCATTTCCGTGTATTTATTCATTTCCTTGATTGAGCTTTAAACTTAGATTTATCATAAACACATGTACTATAGACATGTTAATGATAGTGGCAAACGTATTACCGTGTAAGTCGGATAGACTAACTATATTACTGTGAAACTACGTATATAGGGACAAAAAATTATGGATTTGGAGAAGGTAAATCAAACCTCGAACATTTCGAATTAACTTCCATTAAAAGGTTATTTCAGTTGGGCCTCCGAACTTCCATTAAAATAGCTGATTAGAAAATGGTCAATTATCATAAGACAAAACTATAATTTATGTTCTTTTAAATTTAGTTAAAGGAAGGTTAGAAGTGTTACCTATCTTCTTGATTTTCAATTAATATCAAAGTCAAAAGGTGAAAATTTAAAGTCATTGATTTGTTTTAACTAGCATTCGCTGATAAAAATACCCTTATTTAAGTGAAGATTATTATAAGGTTATTTAAGATAGTGGCTGAACGAGTTTTTGTACATGTGTTGATGAAATTCGGGCCTTCTAGAAATAACAATTGAATGTTCTGCTAAGAGCCAGATCGCTGCGTGTGCAACACGATCAGGCTAATAGAGGATGGAAGAAATCTATTTTAAGACGCATATGGCTACCCTGTAGTTATCAGAGCTGAACACACAAAGATGATGCAGCAAATAACAATCACAACACAGAACAGCAAAATGTAGGCACACTGAATCATAAAAGAGGGATATAATCTAGTTATTTGAGAAAGATATATGTTTAACGTCTTCAAATTCTTTAACATCATTTTAGAGCAGATAAATTTACAGCATGGACCAAAGACATGCACGTTTCGGTATTTAACCCTCGTCAGTGATCCTCAATCTAAACAATGTAAAAAAACCAAAATTTGTGAAAATTATGTCCTAAATATACCGAAAGACGTAGCAAAAAGGCTGGGGTATGACGCTACAGGACCCAGGTTTATGTTTAACATTTTTTTTTTTCAAAAGTTAATTTAACTAAATTTCCGTTCACAAAATGCTCTCACAACTGAAAAGTTGGTCATGTAGTATCATACCTTACCCATTCTACAACGTCTTTCGGTCCATTTTTGGAGATTGAGGATCATTAATTAGGGTAAAGCATGTCTGGTCCATGCTGCATTTAACTGTTCTTAAATGATGCTATGAATTTGTAGACACAATTCGATGGGAAATTCTTCGGGGAAAGTATAAAACAGAATGTGATCACAAAAAAAGAAAAGACAAACAGACTGAGATATGAATACAGCTCTAGAGAAACCCAAAGGACAACCTTCGAAGAAGCAATATCCAGAATCCAGCACAAATACGGAATGTATTATAGGTGGCGCTGCCGGGGTACGCCTTGCTTATTTTCATCGTTTAAACATAAACAGATAGCACATGGATCGTATTACTATATCATACAAGTATAGTCATATTCTCTAGTAATAATAGAGAAGAAATTGGGTCACGCGTTGAATACTGTATAACAACTCAGAACAAGAAAATTCACAAAAATATTCCAAGCGTCATCTTGAAAAGCTTGAAGGAGGAAAAACGATGTATACTTTAACTCAATAATTTCCAATTATTCCAAAGCCAGAAAACTTAATTATTACTTGTGCAATATGCTATTACATGTACACCGGCGAAGAAGCGCCAATCGTAGCACAGGAACCAAAGGCCCAGGGGAACATGGCATAATTATGTTAATATCCATTTGCATCCAACAACACCAGGCTGCAGATCCCACAGCAAAACCTCAAAACACCAAATGCAAAAACACAGAACAGACACAGGAAGAGACGCAAAAGGGAGAAGGAACGTCAACGGACAACACAGAAACATCAAACACAAAGGTCTAAAATAAACCAACGAGACCCATGGTCAACTGGTGCCGACTTAGGACGGCCATCTGTCAAGGAAATAGCAGAAGGTGTGGTTATCCTGGATTACTGGCGCACAACCCTCCGACTTTTCGGATTACCCAGAGGTATCGAAGAACGTACAATTGGGATGAAAAACAACCTCATCACTGTCAGATGACCACACACAAACAAGACCTCAAGGGGTCCAAGTAACACAGATGAATATGTAAATGGATATCAAAAGAGGGCGTACGTAATACAATCCGAGCTCTGCCGTCTTGAGCTTATGTATGTTATCACCCGAGAAGTCCGACTGACATTCAGAGAGGACAGGTGGTCGGAAACCTAAAGAGGTTTGGACAGGGTCCGTCATGGAGTCCCGTCGTCACAGTTTGTAGAGTACAAGTCTAAAGAATGCGCTAGTACAAGACTGTATATATATAGATTGGTCAAGTACCAAGTGTCCGTCTGGTGACATTAGGATGATACCCACGATATAACAGGCGTTTGATGATTCTGACGCATTTTCGATGGGTATGCTGTCAACCTTATTATGTTTATCATATCATCATAAAAGGCAAATTGTGTAATACCGAAAGCAATGTACTTTGTTGCGTGTATAGATCCGAATTGTAAAGAAAGTTCACTGTATTTTTGGTAAAATTTTCAGAAAGTCTTAGTATTGTTTATTTATGAAAGCGGAAACCTTGACCTTAAAGTTTCTTGGGTAATTTGTAAATTTCTTCTGTGAGGATCCAAAATATTGGTACATGTTCTAGTGAACCGGATGAGCTGTTATTTGTAAATGCCGTAGGACGGTAGTATTGGAACATCACCGTCAAGCCTCCAGGGAAAATTCACTATCTTGAGTCCAAAATCATAGCTTTTACCATATACACTTGTGTGAATCTTTCCGTTTACAATGTTAGGTCCAAAAATGGTGTTTCTGTGTTTGCAATGTTTGCCTTGTGAAATGTTACATTAATTCTTGTTAAGAGCCAATCCGGCATAAAACCATGCAAATTGATCCAAATGACCTACTAACCAAATTTAATGATTTTAAGTTATTCTGATAGATAAATGACTAGGAATAATTCTGTCAAATATTTTCGTTCAAATGTCCATGGTTATAGAGATATGCCAGCCCATCATTTTTCCCGCCAAATTTACAAATAGGACGTATAAATATTTCTATTTTTGCTGATATATTTCTCTAAAATTTAAAGTATAAATTGAATTTGACTAAATATTTTTATTGATATATTGAAATATAACATTTCATTCTATCTTAGGATAACATTATGTATGAAAAATAAATTTCCAAAGACAGCCACAACGTAACTTGAAAAGAGATAAAATCAGCTTAGTGAGAAAACGACGCTTTTGTCAAATCCAAATATAAGTCGTATTAGAGCGCCCCCCGTGGCAAGTCAATTCGTATATCTTATCTTTGCGAGTACTATCATGAAGATAAATTGTGTAAGTATCTGATTTTATCAAAGTACATTTAATTCTAATGCCCCCGGAATCACAGATTCGGGGGCATATAGTTTTTGGCCTGTCCGTCTGTTTGTCTGTTAGTCTGTTTGTCTGTCTGTCCGAAAAACTATAACATTGGACATAACTTTTGAATGGGTAGCGAGAGGGCTTTCATATTTCACATGTGTATTCCTTATGACAAGACCTTTACATTGATACCAAAATTTTTGACCTCGTGACCTTGACCTTGACCTTTGACCTACTTTTCAAAACTTTAAAATTCGGCATAGATTTTGAATAGAAAGTGATATAGCTTTCATTTTTCTTATGCCCCCGGAACCAAAGATTCGGGGGCATATAGTTTTTTGGCCTGTCCGTCTGTTTGTCTGTTTGACTGTTAGTCTGTTTGTCTGTTTGTCTATCTGTTTGTCGGAAAAACTTTAACATTGGACATAACTTTTGAATGGGAAGTGATAGGGCTTTCATATTTCACGTGTATTTCTTGACAAGACCTATCACTTGATACCAATTTTTATTACCTCATGACCTTGCCCTTTGACCTACTTTCCAAAAACTTTGACATTTGGCATACCTTTTGAATGATAAGTGATAGGGCTTTCATATTTCACACGTGTATTCCTTGTGACAAGACCTTTCCATTGATACCAACATTTTTGACCTCGTGACCTTGACCTTGACATTCGAACATTTGGTATACCCTTTTGAATGGAATGTGATAGGGCTTTCAAATATCACATGTGTATTACTTGTTACAAGACATTTTCTAAGATACCAAAATTTTTGACCTCGTGACCTTGACCTTGACCTTTGACCTACTTTTCAAAAACTCTAACATTGGGCTTTTGAATAGAAAGTTATATGGTTTTCATATTTCTCTTGCCCCCGGAATCAAAGATTCGGGGGCGTATAGTTTTTGGCCTGTCCGTCTGTTTGTCTGTTAGTCTGTCTGTTTGTCCGAAAAACTTTAACATTGGACATAGCTTTTGAATGGGAAGTGATAGGGCTTTCATTTTCACATGTGTATTCCTTGTGACAAGACCTATCACTTGATGCCAAATTTCTTGACCTCATGACCTTGACCTTTGACCTACTTTTCAAAAATTTTAACATTCGGCATACCTTTTGAATGATAAGTGATAGGGCTTTCTTATTTCACATGTGTATTCCTTGTGACAAGACCTTTTCAATGATACCAATTTTTTTGACCTCGTGACTTTGACCTTTTACTTACTTTACAAAAACTTTAACATTGGGAATAACTTTTGAATGGCAAGTGATAGGGCTTTGATATTTCACATGTGTATTCCCTGTCACAAGATTTTCCCATCGATACCAAAAATGTTTTACCAGGTGACCCTGACCTTGACTTTTCACATACATGTACTTATCAGAAAATAGTGTTTATACTAACAAAGATGCCACCGGGGGCAATCGTGTTTCACAAACACAGGCTTTATTATAGTAAAAGAAATATAATTAGAAGAATCAGAATCGATGTTGAAATATTTATAAAAGATACAACATAAAGATACAAGAGCGTTTTGAACTTGATCACATCTATATGTAAAAATTCAGACCAAATGAAAACTGTCGATTTGAAATGAATTGACCTATATTAAATATCTCGGTCTAATCTATTGTTTCAGGTTGCCTTTAAGGACGCTTTGATTATCCGACAGATTATGATATATGAAACGTTTCATGGTGGTACAGTAAAGCGAATTGAAGGTTTCCACAAAACACTGTCATGGAAATCGATGTGGTAACAGATAGATCAAACATACAAGATATTGAGATTTCAAGAATATTCACAATTTCACTCACGGTATGTATCATGATCATTTGTCTCTAAACATTTTCGATAATTCTTGATATGTACAATGTGATGTATAATTTACAATCTAAGAAACGTCATAAGGCCGTTAAACATTAACTGCTTTCACGGTATCGCTTCACTCTCGCCGGACTCCTGGTCTTACTTCAGATTGTTGTTCATCACGGGGTTCGCAACCGTTCCGATTGGGATTCTTACAATTTGATCGTGCCTTCTAGACTTTGAGACTGAATAACTGTTCGGTACTTCTTTGATGTTTATTTACAAAACATTGTTACAAAGTTTTCGTGTTACTGAAGGTACCTCAATTTTAATGTTTTTGTGATGTCAGTTACAACACTTGAATGTGCTTATACAAAAGTTAATGGTTTAGTCAGATTGAATTGAATTGAATTTTATTCAGGCATACTACTCAAACATAAAACATATTTCACAATGTAAAGACCACATTTAAAATAAAAGTTGGGATATAAATCATACAGAAGCACATGCCGTATCTCATGCATTTGTTATCTTATAATCATATTAATTATCACATTAATTGAAAAAGTAAAGGTAAAAGTATCACGTGAATCTACCACATTACAGATAACTTGTGGATCAACTGACAAATAAAATGCAAAATTGATTTCTAAAACATTTTCTGAAATACCTTTAAAATGTATTTCAAGATAATATCACATCACATCGGGTACTTTTCAGAACATTTGGTAGGAATATTTATGTGACATGGCAAGAGTAAGACCTCGGATGATCCGAACAACCCTTGGTTTTATTTCCAATAGAGTCATTGACCTTCAATACTAATAAAAATGGAAAACTTGGGGAGGGACTTAGGCCAATTAACTGTGAAAGGAGTATCTCAGAATTAAGTTGTGATTGAATGTAAAACCCGCTTTACAGTATAAGTGAGAAATCAAGTTACCAGTATCAGATAATGAAGCCATTTGAAAATCTCGCCTTTGCTTCATTAAGGAAGATGGTTCTTGACGACATTCTGAGGTGCTCCTTAGTTTCTGATGTCTTTCAAAATGTTGTTAAGGAGAATGTTCCAGTCTCTAATAGTATTTATATAAAAAGAGTTTTTACCTATTGCTTGTTGGATGTACTATGTCTTGGGTCCTTGACATATTGTGTGATAATTGTTGTTTAATAGATTCCTGTGGTTGCGTTCTGTGTGGTAAGTGAAGGTTGGTTTGTCATTATATTTTAAACATGTACCTGGATAATATTCACTGGATGAAAAATTATCTTTACGCGGCCACGTAAAGCTAGCGTAAAGATAGCGTAAAGACCGGAGGATCTTTACGCGGACTTTACATGCCCGCGTAAAGAAGCGTAATGACCTGGATTCTATAAGTTATCTTTGCGCTTTCTGTACGCTTTCCTTACACATACAAACATCTTTGATAGTTACGTTTTTGTACACATATATACTGTTGCCAACCGACAAATAAGATATTATCTTCTAAAAAAAAAAAGAAAAAAAGCAATCATTTTTGAAATGTTTAAATGAGGAGCTGTTATCTTTGACAGAAGCTGCTATTACATAATTAAAATTGAAAATGGGGGATAATTTGTTGAAACTATAATCAAAGAAAACTAATATCCAGTAGTTGCGTTTATTTCAGTATGTGTATTTTACCTTCGGTAGGAAGAGGTTTTTTTTTTCTCTCTTTCTTTTCGTTTGTTATATTTTAGGTTTTCTTTAAATACTAATGAAAATAAATTTAAATAGGAGAATCAAAGTAAATCTTACAAATATATATTGGAAAGAGTCCTTGTTGACACTTCACCCTTCGCATCTATGTGTGAGGGTGAATTAACAGTCGGAGGGTGTCATTTACCCGGGAAAAAATACAATCGATAACGTACCACGTCACCTGACCATGTTTTCGTAACATAGGGTGATCGTAACTGTTACTGTAACATCTAAACATACGCGTAGATGTACACATGTACGTCCCAGTTTTCTTTTGTGCGTTATTTTTTCGATCATTTTTTAATTATTCATGGCAAAAGGAGTGGCACATGCCCTCCTCAGAATTGAGGAGAAAAAAAATCGAAAATAAAAAACTATCGGGAAAAAAAACAAGTTATCTATTCTGAAAGCATACAGGTACGTGCTTAAAGTATACCTTAGTATCGATAGAAATACTCCAAAATTAACTGAATCCCATAGAATAGCAATTTTGAACTTTTAATTTATTCTTTCCTTTTATGTCGTTTAACTTTATTTATCGTCTTCAAATGGTATCATTTTGATACATACTTATTGGATATTAATAATATTTTTGTATTAGTTTGTAGAGAAAACAAAGACATTAAATGACAAAGCGTAACGGTAGATATGAAAAAGATTCTCACATTAAATCGAGAAAATTTATTTTATTATTTTATTTAAAGTATTGGCAAAAATTGAATAGCGAATCACTGAGTAAATCACGCATATGATATTTTCTGAGACGTTTTTATTTCTCACCCTCACCCTCAACCACTCCCCCTCGCTCCTCAAGTCCTACGTATGAAGGGGAACGATTGAATGTTATCTACATTGATTTTATTTAAAACATCACCAAAGCATCACAATTCCCGTCGGGCTTTTGATTTGGCGAAGATTACCTTTGTATTTTTAGCTTATTCGATATACAAAAGAGAAAAAAATGATATTTGGCCAGAAAATAAGTATACAATTTCATACATTTAAAAAACAGATTTTCAACGTTTGGAATTAAACAGTTCGTCTACAAGGTGGAAATATTGTTTTGATGATAGGTGTGAATGGGGTCCTCTATAAGGTCTCTTTCGTACTAATTAGTTACATGTTATGATGACATGCACCTGATTTACCTGTACAGGTAGAATGCTATTTAAAGAATGTAAACAAATAAAGTTAATTTATTTTCAAATCGATAATAAAAGTATTTATATAGAAAGAAGAATAGAAAGAGAGAAAAAAGAATAGATAGAAGAGAAATAATTGAAATAGAGAAAGAATAGAAAGAAAGAAAGAATTTAAAGAATAGAAAGAAATAGGACGGAAAGAGAACAAACGGAGGAAAAACAGACAGAAAATCTTAAATGACATTTGAAATGCTCGCTTGCGAAGATAATTTAAAAAAAAAACACATACACATATGTAAATAAACTATGTACATCTTGAGGAGATGGACAATACATCATTAGACAATCGGATACCCCCGCCCCACCCACCCTTTAGTCAGCTAGATTCGCTTACGCGTCTCCCGCGGGTAATCAAAGGCGCGGTCATATCTTGTGATGTGTGGTTGACACGACCGGATGTTTATTCGGCAATGGACATAGAGAAAGTCGATACTTTATTCAATCCATTGGCGGATCTGAGATATTTTTCAGAGCGGGAGGAGAGGTTGAACATTTAGGATTTTTAAAAGGGGAGAGGGCGTTACGCGACTGTTTATAAACAATTTATGTAACATCTAGTTTTGATTTCTTTTTATTCATTTCTTTGTTTCTTGATTTTAAAGAAATTTTGTTAACGTTGTATTTCTAGAATATCAATGATGTAATAAAAATAATAATAAACCGAAAAAAAAAAAAACCAGAAAAGAAATAAACAAACAAAATAAACACCCCCCCCCCCCCCCGAAAAAAAAAAGAAACAAACAATAGTAAAATCATTAAAGATAGCCAATGACAGTCTTCTTTTATTGAAATGCATTGAAATATTAAACTTATAATTTTTCAGGGAATATTACGTCAAATGGAAGGTTTTTTTTTCGTAATTTTTCTGTTTACCTTATTTAAATGGAAAATCCTACACCTAAACAAGAAAACATTATTATGGTTTTTTTACAGGGAGTCCAACCCGACAGAAGGGATCCAAGTTTTGAATTTCAAGATAAAAAGTAAAATAGTTGTTTTATCTGTAAATTCCGCTTTGGATCTAAAAGAAAGGAGGTGATAACCCTACCGATTGACGATACCATATTCGTATACTGTTCAAGTGTTTTGAATTAGGCTATGTACCATATGTATGTACACCCGCCCTAATTAAATGTTAATTTGGGTTGCCTACCCACGGCGAAATGAAAGAGAGCTTCCGTTAATGCAGTATATACCTGTTCTGAACTTGATCCACTATGAATTATCCTAATGGAAGGTTTAACATCAACTTGATAAACTTTGAGTTTTACGGTACATGGTAGCATAATAGCATTTCTATTTTTCACTTTTTTACATAATCCCCGACTATTTAAAATTTGTAACAAAAAATTAAATAAATCAAGGGTTTAAAAATAGTGATGATCGATATATTGATTTACAAACTCATGAAACTGTGAACCTTTTTAGTACTAGTTAGATTCAATGTGATTACTTACATATAAGCTTTAGTAACTGTTGCATATTTGGAAGAGGCGCGGTAGTCAAGAGGGTCGTGGACTTCAGATTCCGTGGGCATGGCAAGGAGTAGGATCGAATCCGCGCGGGTTTTGTTGATGTTTATTTTTCTTTTTTCGTTTTTTTTTTTTTTTTTTTTGTCAAACAACCATTACAAAATACGTCTTTATTTCTCTCAAATTGTATAAAGTTTAAAGAAAATAAAAGAATAAAAGGTAAAAGTGACAGAGAGCTGCGTAAAGAATCCAGGTCATTACGCTCCTAAACGCTCGATGTAAAGGTTGCGTAAAGATAGTGTAAATATACGTAAAGCTCGCGTAAAGCTGACTTAAAGGTACCTTTACGCTATCTTTACGCTCTCTTTACATTTCCTTTACACGGAGCGTAAAGAGCGTAAAGATTTACTTTCATCTTGTGAATCTAGAAAACGTTTACTTACAGCAACAGAATTGGAGTACGTCAAGAATTAAGATCACTATTGACTCTTCAGTGAAAAAGAAAGCTTTTCAAATAGATGCTGTTCAAATAAAAAGAAGTCCAGTAGAAGGTGAATTTAGAAATGATTATATTATATATTCCTCCATATACTGAAACTCTCATTCTTCTTTTGTTAACTCTTTATCATACAAATAAATGATATACACTAACGGTAAAAGAAACTATGATACAAAAGAATTCGGAAAAAAGAGAAATGAAGGATGAAAAAGTCCTTTTGTCCTCAAATCATACTTTAATACAGTACATTTATGACATAATACTTGCATCCTTGGCTTCCTAAATATCGTTATCGGTTCCGCTCAGTTTGCGATTGCACGCGGTACGCTTTTGACATTTACGAGCCTGTGCGTTACGCAATGAATTTTCAATTGAACGTCTGGTAATTTTTCTGCAAGTCTCTGCAAGTTACGGAAACATATTATTTAATTTAAGAAAATGTTGTTTTTAGGCTGTTATGTGCAAGAGTAAAATACTGGTTTCTTGCATTCTGGAGGCCTTTAGCTGAGATGCCCTAAAATGACGTGACGTCGAAAATTTGAATGAATTATCATTAGATAGATGCTTTAATGGGATGTCTTCGACATATTGGACATATTGGTAGCATTCGGGAACATAAACTGAGAAGACAATTGCAAACTGCAAAAAAGAGGACGTCAACGCTGTGATACCGAATTTTGTCCGCATTTTTGAATGCAGAAACAATTTTTGTCTATAGACTGCTAAAATCAGTAACGCCATTTTGAGGCAGGATAATACGCATGCATACGCATTGTAACCTATTCTTATCGCACATCACAATGTTAATATGCCAATGTAACCATCATTATCACCATATTTTCTTAAAAAGTCATTTTTACATGAATCAAGTCGGTTTCTACGTTAAACGCTTTACTTCAACGCTTTGCATCATACGTTGTACTTAACCTTGAGCGCATAACCGCATAATTCGATGCGTTTATTATGTCGCAGGCGTGGATATTTCAGGGTCTCAAATAATGGTCAAAGCAAATAACTTGACATTTTAAACATTTTTTCACCCCTCTCCCTTCCTTTGATTAATTAGAACGTAAAACAAACACGCTATCAAATGCTTAACGATGATAAATACATTATATTTGGCATTAAAATACAAAATAAAGTACATTACTTTGTGCATAGAAATACCAATGGGTTTGTTTAAACATATATTTTCTTCTTTCCGCTAGTATATTTAAGAAATTGAAAAAGAATTTTTTTTACCTTTCTTCGGTCTGGTTCTGATATTCATGTATGAACGTTTTAGTCTTGTGGCAGATTGAATGAATTTTCATACTACAACACGTGTGTCATAAACTCGAGCTAAACGCATAACGACAAGGAAGAGTGGGGCGAATGAAAGGATTTGGTAAATCAAGGCCCTGATGATCCCCTTTTCCTGGATTTGAAATCATTGACCGATTTTTTTTTGGCAAAGGCTTCTAAAGTCAGATGAACAAATGTGACATGGAAATAATATACATGTGCATACATTGTTACGTCTTCTAATTCATAGCATCATTTAAGAACGGATCAATTTGCAGCATGGACCACACATGCCCGTTTCGGGTACTTAACGAGGCCCTGGACAAAACGTGTGCGCATCGTTTCGCGCATTCCCGTAACCGGTTCAATCTTTTATCTCTACGTCGCACCTAACGTACTGTCATACTATGATGTCACAATCAAATGACGCGACAAAGCATTTAACGCCGCGCTAAAAATCAATAAGCTAGTAATCTGTGTATGTTCGTAATAAACGAAGATTAATGCAAAGCATGGTTAGATGATGAGATCGTCAGACTAGGATTGACTCAAGGTTTTTAATATTACCATTATTTGGTGCACCTCCTCCCATTAAATAGTTATTTTATTTTATAACGGGGGCCTTAAGAAAAAAACAAGAAAAATAGAACTTCATCGATCAAAACTATTCTTAATTCATTAATTTTGGAAAAAACAACAACAACAACAACAACATATACTTTCCTGATACTATGTACACATATTTTTTTTGCATCATAAATCATCGTATTATAATCCCAATGCATTGGGCGGGGGGGGGGGGGGGGGGGGGTGGGTGCTAGCTAGTAATACGCACGGCACGGAAGCACGTGTTTTCTCATCATCATTATTATTTGGGGGGGGGGGGTTCAGAAATGGCTTGAAGTTCCTTTTCGTCTAATCGAGAGAATTATCACTGATTCAGCCAAGTTGTAGCAAGAAAATCGTCTCATCTTGCTCGCAAATTTCATAATCAACAACGCTGACGAATCTTCATTTTACTTTAACTTCTTTTTTTTTCTCTCATGAGGTCGGATGGCATTGTTAAACTAGAAAATTTTGCGAGGGATCTGCATACCTCTTATAATCGAGTAGAACATATTCAATTATTAAAGTTTTATATTGAATCATTTAAAGTATATTTTAAATATATCCTCGTAATACGTATGAAGGTAAGCAAATGTATTTTACATAGATATATGTCATTTTCTTTCTTTTTTTCCAGGGGAAAAAAGGGGGAAGTACTCAGATTCAAGTCGCTACATGATTTTTTTTCTCAAGGTTTCACAAGCAATTTATAAATATAAGATATTAAATAAAGTACATTAATTCATTGAAACGAGGCACTCCGGTCCTGCAATCAGAAAAAGTAGCTGTATAAATATATAGTATGTATTTTATTTTTAGGGTTTCATTCTCTGAAATTGAGCCGGAGCGAAAATTCACATTTACTTATCAGTTATAATAGTTTCCGAGATATATACATTTTCCGATTCTTGATTTTTGGGTGTTAATTTCAGTATAGATACATGAGTGGATTTTGAAGGGGGGTCAAGGGGCGCACGCCCCGCCCCCCCCCCTAAAATCATCGAAGTAAGGTATTTTGGGGGCTTAACCTTTATGTGTACACTCAATTTCAGGCTGTTTTGAGTCGAATGTCGGAAAGTTTTCGCTGGCTCGCTGCCGCTCGCCACCTCACTCAATTTAGATTAACTTCACACCATTTGCTAAGCATGACCATTTCATGCTAAAATAGCCAGAATTATAAAGTGATACTACACCTTTCATACCTTTACTTTACTGTGACTATTTGGACGGTCTTTTTCTGACATATGTACTAAGATTTTAGTCAAAGGGGATGCCATTTAGGTTGTGTACCCCAACCCTCTCTAAAACAATTTTAGAAAGTTCGCTGGTTCGCATCGCTCGCCAGATATATTCAATAATACATGGTTTCTATGTTTTTTGTATGAATTATACATTTTCTGTTCTGGTGGTCAAAGGAACCCAAAACATGACTTCGTCCTGGACCCACTGGGAGAGGGAGGAAGCGGTGTCCAGACCCTTTGCCTTTTTGATATTCATGACGCCCCCCTATACCCAAATCTTGTATACGCCCCTGAGATAACCCTAACCAATATATAGTGCAGTTCAACCAGAGAATACTTTGTCCTACAGCATACTTCATTCCATAAATTATTATGACCACGATGGTGGACGTAATCATTGTCTTCAACGTACATTTTAGCTCAGCGATCGGATAAAATTGCATGGAATAGAAATATATCAGAGAGGGGGAGAGGTGGTCCAGCTCGGTCATTTCAACTCATTTGGTCCATTTTATGAATTTAAAAATATTATGCGCAAAGTACCTTGAGTACGAAGTATGACAGGAACAAACCCTATACCTATACGAGCACATTCGTTCTTTATTCAAAATAAAGGGAAGATATGTTAAAAAATATGATTTTCAGATGTTCCCTGAAACTCACACAAAACGGCTGGACATCAAACATGAAAGAACTTGATTTATTCTGTCTTATGTTTCTCTTTATAATATATAAGAATATGCCATCAAATTCTCTGTTTCAGTTTTTTTAATTTCACTTTATATCTGCGAGTACAAGTTATGTGTAAAATTGCAAAAATATGCTTTTAAATGGTCCCTTACATATTTGGCAATATCATTTGGCTGTCTTTTTCTGGATAGATATATGCTAACGAATATGATATGCTATGAACAATAGATATGCGAGCACGTTCATCCTTTATGAGGCCTTCTTTCATAATAAAGGGCAAATATGCTAAAAATATGATTTTTAGATGTTCCCTGAAGCTCACACAAGCGGTCAAAGTTGTACAGAACTTGATATATTCTGGCTTATGTTTCACTCTTCACTGTATGAAGATGTCATCAAGTTCTCTATTTCAGTTTTTTTTTATAATTTCAATTGCACTGATAAAGACAGAGTACAAGTTATGTGTAAAATTGCAAAATATGCTTTGAGATCGCCCCTGATATATTTTCACGATTAAATTTTGCTGTTTTTTTTTCTAGAGAAATATATACCAACAAATATTATATGCCGTAAACAAGAAATATAAGGACATATTCATCCTTTATGATGTCTTTATTTCAAAATAAAGGGCAAATATGTAAAAATATGATTTTGAGATGTTCCCTGAAGCTCACAGAGGCGGTCAAACTTCCACAGAACCTGATATATTTTGTCTTATGTTTCTCTTTTCAACAAATGATAATCCTATCAAATTCTCTATTTTAGTTTTTTTTATAAATTGCAATTATAATGCCAAAAATCTTGTTTTTCTATGAAATCATATGGAGAAAACAAGGATATCTTTGAGATGGTCCCCCGAAAAAGGCGGTGAAATTGATTCATTTTTCACCAAACTCTTGTAAATAAGTAAATGACGTTATGATATGAATTTGATCAAAATCTCTATTTCTGTTTTTGAGTTATCTAATTGTCCAGGGCCTCGTTAACCCTCACCAGTGATCCTCAATCCAAACAATGTAATATGGTCAAACACTGTGTAAGCTATGAAACAAAAATAGCGAAAGATGTAGCAGAATTGATGGAATACGATACTACAGGACCCACTTTTCAGAAATTTCGAAAAAAGTTATGAACAGACATTTTGGAATGCGTTTCAGAAACGATCAACTGAAGTTTATCGGACTTGGCTACATGTTCCCTCGGGGACTCCCGATCCACTTGCAGTGATCTTTTTCGGCTAGATCACTTTTGTACTCTTGGCTTTCAATGAAAAACTGAAATTATATGTTTCAAGTACAATGTTTCATATTACTTTCAGTGGGATTTTAGAAATATGCATTTTTTTTTATAGGAACCTGTTTATGGTACGAGTCGTTATCATGTGTAGCCTGTGAGTGTGACGTCACTGGATCAACCGATCAAAAATGTCCTTCTAGTGGCAATTGTAGTTGCAAATCTGGATTTGAGGGTAAGAAATGTAACCTAAGACACTGCGCTATGACACAGTGGTCTGCTTGGACAGCTTGCGAATGTGGACCGGGAAAGACGAAAACACGTCATCGCTCAGTTCAACACACAAGTTATGGAGCTGGAAGGCCATGCGGACAGACCTCACAAACCGAGGATTGTAACATACAATGTGTATGCAATCACGGAGACTGGGGAGATTTCTGCGAAAAACAAAACTGTTTAGTGTCGTCATGGGGAGCTTGGGATGGCTGTCCCTATCAGGAACGCCATGCTTGTGACAAAGCACCAGTGATTAATCATGTAAACCGACGAAGGCACGTGACACGGAGAAATAACAACCTAGGGCACGCATGTCCGTCACTACAAGATAGGAAGGCCTGTCCAATACCAAAGTGTAGACACAGTTATTCTGCTTATGGGTGATTATTTCTTACTGGACTTTTCTTGATTAGAGTCAATGCTTTCTTTATACAATTGTTTTCAGGAACAATTCACGATCTTTCGAATCGTGATATCCTTGATGCACCATCTTAACGTATCCAATGTACAAATGAAGATCTGTCGGACGTCTCGTCCATTTAAACAGTGTTTAGATTATCTCGGTAATCTTCGGCAGTGTCTCGATTGTTTCCGTGGCTTGAGTGACGGTCTGCATGTTGAACTTTGATGATAGAAACCATTTTTTATGTTGTATTAGGTAAAATATGTCATGATTCTAACTATATAATACACTTGATATTTATTTGTACAACGGATACCTTAATTCTGTTTTATTCAAGATGAATTTGTGTTTCTCAAGTAAAATGTTTAAGATCATTTAAATTGTATAAATTTATCATTTATTACATTCCTCAAACCGTCATTTTGGTATCGAATAAACATCAAAAGAAGGGAGGAGATCTCCAACAAGACCCCGTTGCAGCATCAACAGTAAAACACCAAAACACCCGATGCAAAAACACAAAAGACGAGTACAGCACGAGACGGGAAAGAGACACACGACATGTAAACATCAAACACAAAAGACTACACATAAACCGACGAGACAAATGGGTAACCGGTGCCGACTTTGGACGGCCATCTGTCACGCAAGTAGCAAATGATGTGGTTATCCTGGATTACGTGCGCACAACCCTCTCACTTCTCCAATTACCCAGAGGTCTCGAAGAACGTACAATTGTGGTGTAAAACAACCTCCTCACTGTAAGATGACATCACACAAACAAGACCGCAAAACGCAGAGGCCCGAGAGACACAGATGAATATGTAAATGGATATAAAAAAAGAGGGCATGCGTAATACAGTCCGTGCTCTGCCGGCTGTGGTGAGCTCATGTATGTAATCACCCGAGGAGTCCGACTGACATTCAGAGAGGACAGGTGGTCGGGGCCCGGTCTTCTCTAAAGAGGTTTGGACAGGGCCCGTCATGGAGTCCCGTCGTCACAGTCAGTCAGAGTGCAAGTCTCAAGGATGCGCTGGTACAAGACTGTAGATTGGTCAAGTACCAAGCCTAGTGTCCGTCTGGTGACATTAGGATCATATCCACGGTATAAAAGGCGTTTGATGATTCTGACGCAATTTCGATAGTTATGCTGCCTATCTTTGATCCTTTTTATTTTGTTTATCATATCACCATAAAAGACAGGTTGTGTAATACCCATAGTAATGTACTCTGTTGCATGTATAGATCCGAATTTTAAAAGAAGCTGACTGTAATTTTTGTAATATTTCCAGAAAGTCTTAACTAGTTTATGAAAGCGGAAACCTTGACCTAAAAGTTTTTTGGTAATTTGTAAATTTCTACTGTGAAAATCCAAAATATCAGTACATGCTCTAGCGTACCAAAGAAGTACCTAAAAGTTATTCAGTATATATTTCAAAGAAGTACCTAAAAGTTATTCAGTATATATTTCAAATACATGGGATATGATGCCACAGGACCCACGTTTTAGAAATAAGATGATAAATATTTTATTGGTGCTTTGTTATTATAAACTTCTGTTTGGTCGATTTTTCTTTCCTCGAGATAATACAATGTATGTTCCGCTGTTTTCATTCTATCTTTAAAAATGTTCTATTTCATGTATTTTTCAGGAATTCGTATGCCTATTGGTTATGAATTTTGATTCTGGATTTATACTTGACTTTACTCATGAGTCTAATCCAATAGAAATAAAAAGCCAATGTGTTGCAAATATGGACTATCTTCTCATCGTGAAACAAATTAAAGCTTTGTTGTATAATCATGTATAAAAGGCGTTTGATGATTCTGACGCATTTTCGATGGTTATGCTGCCTATACCTTTGATCCTTCTAATTTTGTTTATCATATCACTATAAAAGACAGGTTGTGTAATACACAAATTAATGTACTCTGTTGCGTGTATAGATCCGAATTTTAAAAGAAGTTTTTTTTTGTAATTTTTGTAAAATTTCTAGAAAGTCTTAACTAGTTTATGAAAGCGGAAACCTTGACCTAAAAGTTTTTTGGTAATTTGTAAATTTCTACTGTGAAAATCCAAAATATCAGTACATGCTCTAGCGTACCAAAGAAGTACCTAAAAGTTATTCAGTATATATTTCAAAGAAGTACCTAAAAGTTATTCAGTATATATTTCAAATACATGGGATATGATGCCACAGGACCCACGTTTTAGAAATAAGATGATAAATATTTTATTGGTGCTTTGTTATTATAAACTTCTGTTTGGTCGATTTTTCTTTCCTCGAGATAATACAATGTATGTTCCGCTGTTTTCATTCTATCTTTAAAAATGTTCTATTTCATGTATTTTTCAGGAATTCGTATGCCTATTGGTTATGAATTTTGATTCTGGATTTATACTTGACTTTACTCATGAGTCTAATCCAATAGAAATAAAAAGCCAATGTGTTGCAAATATGGACTATCTTCTCATCGTGAAACAAATTAAAGCTTTGTTGTATAATCATGTATAAAAGGCGTTTGATGATTCTGACGCATTTTCGATGGTTATGCTGCCTATACCTTTGATCCTTCTAATTTTGTTTATCATATCACTATAAAAGACAGGTTGTGTAATACACAAATTAATGTACTCTGTTGCGTGTATAGATCCGAATTTTAAAAGAAGTTTTTTTTTTGTAATTTTTGTAAAATTTCTAGAAAGTCTTAACTAGTTTATGAAAGCGGAAACCTTGACCTAAAAGTTTTTTGGTAATTTGTAAATTTCTACTGTGAAAATCCAAAATATCAGTACATGCTCTAGCGTACCAAAGAAGTACCTAAAAGTTATTCAGTATATATTTCAAAGAAGTACCTAAAAGTTATTCAGTATATATTTCAAATACATGGGATATGATGCCACAGGACCCACGTTTTAGAAATAAGATGATAAATATTTTATTGGTGCTTTGTTATTATAAACTTCTGTTTGGTCGATTTTTCTTTCCTCGAGATAATACAATGTATGTTCCGCTGTTTTCATTCTATCTTTAAAAATGTTCTATTTCATGTATTTTTCAGGAATTCGTATGCCTATTGGTTATGAATTTTGATTCTGGATTTATACTTGACTTTACTCATGAGTCTAATCCAATAGAAATAAAAAGCCAATGTGTTGCAAATATGGACTATCTTCTCATCGTGAAACAAATTAAAGCTTTGTTGTATAATCATGTATAAAAGGCGTTTGATGATTCTGACGCATTTTCGATGGTTATGCTGCCTATACCTTTGATCCTTCTAATTTTGTTTATCATATCACTATAAAAGACAGGTTGTGTAATACACAAATTAATGTACTCTGTTGCGTGTATAGATCCGAATTTTAAAAGAAGTTTTTTTTTGTAATTTTTGTAAAATTTCTAGAAAGTCTTAACTAGTTTATGAAAGCGGAAAACTTGACCTAAAATTTTTTGGTAATTTGTAAATTTCTACTGTGAACATCCAAAATATCATTACATGCTCTAGCGTACCGGATGAGCTGTGATATGTAAATGCCATATGACGGTAATCTTGGAACATCACCGTCAAGCCAGGGGAAATTTACTATGTTGAATCCAAAATCATCCCTTTTGTCATATACACTTGTATGAATCTTTCCGTTTACAATTTTGATATTTAGGTCAAAAAACGGTGTTTCTGTATTTGTAACGTTTGCCTTGTTGTGTTAATTCTTGTGGATAAATTTCATTCTTATATAATTCAAAAGCAGGATTGTCAATGGTTAGAATATCATCCAGATATCTAGAAGTATTATTGAAACATTTCAGATCATCAAATTTTCTTTGCTTTTGAAGATTTTGGATAATTTTTTTTTCATAAGTGTATAAAAATAAATCTGCAACAAGAGGCGCACATTTAGTACCCATAGGAATTCCTACAACCTGCTTGTATAAATCCTCACCAAATCTAACATAAATATTGTCCAAGAGGAAGGACAAGGCATTACACAGGTCACTACATGTCCATGATTTGTATGATTTGTAGTCTGTCGAGGAAAAGAATCCCTTCGATTCAGATGTACAAAGTTTTCCGCTCTCGATCAAAACACCATTTAATGAGATTAGATAATCGATCATTAATTTTGTCACGAGGAAGTGTGGTGCACATATAAGAGAAGTCGTATGAAGAAATCGTATTGGCTTGGAAATTTCCAGATTTCGTTTTTTCAATCACATCCCCTGAATTCTTAATAGACCAAATTAAATTTACATCGTTCCTGTTTAGAACCGTTTCACAATATCTAATTATGTGTTCTTTAATAGCAGTAAGTGCTGACGTCAGATTTCCAGACAAAATTGTAGTGGAGCAGTTACTAGAATTGGCAATAAATCGAAATTTGTAAGGAGACTTGTGCAGTTTCGGTATGCAATATAGTGTTGGGAGATCCAATTTAGAAATAGAGATATTGAATGAAAACAGTTCACTGTTATGCTTGCCTAAAATTTTAGATGCACTTTCATTGCTTTTGATATATGTATTAGTAGACGAAAGTTCCGAAATCAAAGTCAAATGATAATGGTGTTGTTGGCTGCTTTATCAGCTAGTGCAAAGACATATTTTTCATGTAATTTACTTAGTTTGGATTTGAAATATCTTTCTGATTTGGAACGTGGATTTTGAAAAAGATGAGGGTTTTTATGGACGTTATCTATTCGAATATCAGTTATATCTAAAATGAGGTTTTCCAGTCATTCAGAGCATGTGGTTCGACTCCTTCTGATTTACACCTCACGGCATTTGACAAAATCTATCTTGGATGGGATTCTATACTTAGGTCTTTTTTGAAAGAAGACCACGGAGCTGTCTGTCTTGGATAATTGAAAAGTCACCTGTAACAACATGGCCAGCTGGTTTGTAGAGATATTTAGAAGTTGCACATTCTCAAGGAGCAGGACACGATTCAAGTATGTCAGGATCCGATGTCACTTTATTATAGTTAAAAACAATGTTTAGAATAGGTTTCTTGTACTTATAACAAATAAGAGGTGGCTCTAAATTTTCAAAATATTGAAGAATGGCACTTTGTACGCGATGATCCCGAAAAATATTAGAGATGTTTAGAAGATCAAAACCTTTGTTAATAAACGAGATTTTTATTATGAATGGTCTTTTAGGAGAGGTGTTTTTCACAATAGGATAAAGTTCATACTGTGCGAATGAGACAATGATATTAAGTCTGAATCAGTCAGTGTTTCTTAAGAATGCAACATCTGTTTCATCAAAGATAGATTTCAAGTGCATAACTGGTATTGACGACAGAGCATGTAACAGCTCATGTCTGCCACCATTGCGTGCTATAGTAAGTAAATCGTTGAGAGAGCGGTAGATTCTGGTTTGTTTTCCTTTTTGTCTGTTTCGTCTTTTCCCGTGCGACCTGTATTTCCTTTTAGTGTTTGGGCGAATTGAAAAGATGTTTATATTTGTAGAAGCTGAGGAAATGTTCCTTGTCCATAGATTTGATCGTTTAAACCAAGAGGGTACGCGGTCTGAAGTTTGGTGATCCAGGCAATTTAGCTTGTAGTCGGCGTTTTTTTTAATTTCGGTCTTACTTTCATTTTTACGTTTTGGAAAAGTGTGAACTGGGGTAATGGTGATATCCGAAATAGAATGATTATATTTAACAAAGTCAATTTAAAGAAAGTTTCTGTGTTTTTGTTGACGTGAGGTTCTGATCTTATAAGAATGGTTCCTAAAACGAGATTTTAAAGGTTGGCCTGTCTCACTTACATATTGTGAGCCACATCCCCTGACATGTCAAGTCATAACGTAAATAAGATCTTGAGACGATCAATCGATGTCTTGGTCTACCTCGATTTTGAACTTTTGCCCATTTATACTAGATGTTATTGTGGAGTCGTATTTGATGAGGTGACACAAAGATCATCTTCTACTGTTGCACTTTGAAATAATTGAGAACCCTCTGTGTCTGTTGTTGAATGTAGAGCCTGCAGATGGAGTAGTGCGTAAAATACGACTGTGGGGTCTATATTTGACATTTATACCACTTGGTGAGTGTCACTGCTGGTGGACCAGGAGTCCCCGAGGGCACATGTAGCCAAGTTCGATCAATTTCGGTTGATCGTTTCTTCAACGCATTCTGAATTTCTGTTATCAAAATTTCTTGAAATTTCTAAAAAGTGGGTCCTGTAGCATCATATCCAACATATCCTGCTACGTCTTTCGATACGCTTTTTCGACATAGTAACTTTCATACTTTTTTGGCAAATTACATTGTTTAGATTTGAGGATCACTGACGAGGGCTAAGTACCCGAAACGTGCATGTCTGGTCCACGTTGCCAATTTATCTGTTCTTAAATGATCCTATTTAATTTGAAGACGTTTACATTTATACCACTTGGTGAGTGTCAGTGCTGGTGGACCAGGAGTCCCCGAAAGCACATGTAGCCAAGTTCGATCAATTTCGGTTGATCGTTTCTTCAACGCATTCTAAATTTATGTTATCAAAATTTCTTGAAATTTCTAAAAAGTGGGTCCTGTAGCATCATATCCCACATATCTTGCTACGTCTTTCGATACGCTTTTTCGACATAGTGACTTTCATACTTTTTTGGTATATTACATTGTTTAGATTTGAGGATCACTGACGAGGGTTAAGTACCCGAAACGTGCATGTCTGGTCCACGTTGCCAATTTATCTGTTCTTAAATGATGCTATTTAACTTGAAGACGTTTACATTTATACCACTTGGTGAGTGTCAGTGCTGGTGGACCAGGAGTCCCCGAGGGCACATGTAGCCAAGTTCGATCAATTTCGGTTGATCGTTTCTTCAACGCATTCTAAATTTATGTTATCAAAATTTCTTGAAATTTCTAAAAAGTGGGTCCTGTAGCATCATATCCTACATATCCTGCTACGTCTTTCGATACGCTTTTTCGACATAGTAACTTTTATACTTTTTTTGGCATATTACATTGTTTAGATTTGAGGATCACTGACGTGCATGTCTGGTCCACGTTGCCAATTTATCTGTTCTTAAATGGTGCTATTTAATTTGAAGACGTTTACATTTGATAGGTGATAAGAGTACTCTTGGTGAGGTAAAAAGTTTTTTACTGTTGAATGTCGATGATGGTAAAGTGACTGTAGTGACAGAGGGTAATCTCAAGGGGGTTAGTTTAATACGAGGCGACCTTAAAAATGCCATAATGCGATAATGGAAGAAAAGTGAATTAGAGTCCTTCGTAGAAGACACTACAACAAAGCTAAGTTAGAGAACACAATGAAATTAAAACACTTCAAACATCGGGTCGCGAAAGTATCAAGTATCAAGTATTATCATACCCTAATCACACATGTACTATTCATCATCGCTATCCAAAGATGTTTGTAAACAATTATGCGATTGGATAAAAAAATTTGTGAGGGAGCCAATCAGCAACATTTGCATATCAATGGAAATCCCCGAAATAGTACGATATGACTCAAGGTATTCAGCCAAAGCTCAAATAACCTGGGGTACCGAGGATGGGTTGTAGTAGCCACAGCAAAACCCTAAAACACTCAATGCAAAAACACAAAGCAAACAAGCACAGAAAGAGACGCACAAGGGACAAGGAACGTCAACGCACAACAAAGAAACATCAAACACAAAGGACTACACATAAACCAACGAGACCAATGGGCAACCGGTGCCGACTTAGGACGGCCATCTGCCACGGAAATAGCAGAAGGTGTGGTTATCCTGGATAACGTGCGCTCAACCTCCCACTTTTCCGATTACCCAGTGGTTTCGAAGAACGTACAATTGTGGTGTAAAACAAACTCCTCACTGTCAGATGACCACACACAAACAAGACCGCGAAAACGCAGGGGCCCAAGCAACACAGATGAATATGTAAATGGATATAAAAAGAGGGCGTACGTAATACAATCCGTGCTCTGCCGCCGCGAGCTCATGTATGTTATCACGCGAGGAGTCGGGCTGACATTCAGAGAGGATAGGTATATTACACTGATATATTACACTTGCACTTGTCTCATAATGAAATCGAAGTATTGTAGCTAGACATGTAACGTAGGGAATTTGTACTTTTGATATCATTTGTTTTTGTTTTAATCGGCTATTCATTTTATCAATTACATGTACCTCCTTTTTAACCGTGTTTATTCACAAAAACTTTCTTGTTGATCTTCTTTTTGGTACTGACGTCCGACGCTGAGCTGGCAACATCAGTCTCGTCGTTATAAAAGTTTGATTCTAATATTGTTGTATCGTATCTTTGACTCTTTAATATCCGTAGTTGATCATGAAGATCGGAACTTGGATACATTGCACTGACTTTAGTCATACTTTTCATTCATACTTTTTACTTTATTCGGAGCGCTTCGAGAAAAATTGCCATCGACGCGCCAACATTCCTGGCTCCTGTCGAGCAAACCTTCCGTCGTCAACAGACGACAACACGCACTTTTCTGCTTTTTCTCTTCGAGATATATGGCTTTTTTATTTGTTGTATCATAGAAGTATGTATATAGTCCTATCAATGTAGGATTGTTCAATTACGTTACCAATTCAATTGTTCAATTACGTTACCAATATTTCATATGGCTATGTGGTGTTTGCGCTTTGTAGAGCATCACAAAACAAAGCCCCCTCCCCAAATTCTGTGACCCTTGAAGACTTTCAATTGGATACCCTGGACGCCATGAGGGGGGTTCTCTGACCCAATACATCATAAAATGCATTTAATTAATTTGTAACAGCTATGAATCTGAACGGAGGATAAGTAGATGATAAAAGGGAAAAATTGCACAACGTTAATAGAAGGCATATCTCAATGTTTAAAACAAGAAAACGAAGAGTCCAAACTCTGACCAATGTACTTGGCATATATATTTACATCACTGTAGTACTAAAATAAACGTCGTAAGATACTTTTTATAATTTTATAGAAACTTCATGCGCACTTTTTCAATTTAAAGTATTTTCATTACAACTTGTCACAATCGGGTCTCCATACATGACCTTGAATTTGTCAACATGATTGTCATGATGACATAATTCCACTTTCGGCAGTTACTTTTGTCAAACATACGTTTATATACCGGTAAAAAGGTACGATTTGATAGAAACTGTAACACGTGGTCAACCGAATCTTAATCTACGGAATCTTCCTAGGGAAATGACGCTTAACTTAAAAGTGTATACGCATAAGTATTTTTTATATTAATTTATAAGCCTCTAGAAAATTATCGATAAAAAGGCCTCAGAAATAATAAACATATATTTGTCGATATGTTTCGAGACAAACATTCAGTCTCAAGGCTTTAGAGAAGATATTAACACGGATTCTTCATATTTCATAGAAATTTGCATTAAACTACCATTTTTCGAGGGAGGAGAAAAAAATCTACCTCCAAATCAATTCAATATTATGAAGACATATCTAATGCAAGGATTGCAACGACTCTCTGTACAAACAGAGCCAAATATAGGAATACAGAGGATGTAACCGATAAATATTTTGTTTTTGTTTTTCATGGTATTATCATTTTTAACCCAATTTTTTACGACAGCTGTTCTTGAAAACAGGGGTATCCAGCTAAAAGTGAAGACCAAATTCAGGCCTGTGTTAGGGGTTTTGATTAAACTCAAAAGCTAATCAATTTGGTCGCTCTACTATAAACGAATGTTAATACTACACCAAGTGTGTGATAAACGCGAATTAAAATCATAACTACAAGGAAGAGTAGAGCGCATGAACGGGTTTTGTAAATCAATGCCTTGATGATCCCCTTTCCTTGGATTTGAAATCGATGACCGATTTTTGGGAAAGGCTTCTAGAGTTAGACGAAAAAATGTGACATGGAAAAAATATACATGTACATACAATGATACGTCTTCAAATTCATAGCATCATTTAAAAGACATGTGTTATTCAATAATATCAACCAACAACTCCATTTGCTATATAATTAGAATGCCATTGTACTTCCATATAGAAATTGTTTTACTCATATAAAAACAAATTAAACCATTGTTAATCATTCGTAACTGCTTTGGTTTGAAAGGGTTCGTAAGGCTCTTTTTGTATTTTTGTTAGTTCTTGTTTAACTTGCTAGTTTACCATGTTGAATTTATATATCACATTATCATGTAATAACTTTTCTGTTCATAATAAAAAGTATTCTTTAATCCGAATTTAAAGTAAAATACAAAACAAACACAAGACAATTACAAAACATAAAGATGTTTGTTTGATACTATATACTTATACTAATGGATGACAAATATGGATAATGACCATATCCCTGTCTACAGTACAAAATCGATAATTCAGAAAATCAGAAACCGAAGGCATACAAAATCAGGATAAAACAGGAACCAAAGCAAACAAAAACAAAAACCTCCACCACATGAAAAGAAGCGAACTCCCGATATGAGAGTGAGACCAGGTGCCAAGGAAGAGTAAGCATCTCCTGCTTGCATGCAACACCCGTCGCTTCAATTCGGTAGAACTGTCACATCCGGTTACTTCCATTTTGGAAGATATAGAGTACAATCTTTGGTTGGATGGTTCAAATGGTCTATGACAGAATATCATCCACCATTCTGGATAGTGGAACATCATAGTGTATGACGAGTTCCCCATATCGACCGTAGAACTTCCTCAGTGACGATGTTAGTCGGTCACAAACATATCCCTGACTGTGAAGCTTATCTGAAAGACGCCTAGCTCTCAGAACAAAATCCGTATATTTGGTACTTGCTCTGGCATAGCGTATCAACTGAGATATAAAAACGCCATAAGCCGGCGATGAAGGGATGTTGCTACTCAGAAAAGGAAAGTTCGTAATGCTGAAATTGAAGTCGTCACGTTTGTCATAGAGTGAGGTGTTCATGTGACCATCAGTGTCGTAGGACAACATTATGTCCAAATAGGATGCTGAATTATTTGTCTCTGCAGTTTCTTTGACTTCAAGCTCCGAAGGATAGATACTGCTCAGGTAATCCGCGAATTTTGGATTATTGATGGACAACACATCGTCTATGTATCTGTAAGTGAAGTTGAAGTCAGAAGCTAAGTATCTTTTCCCTCCAGAGACCAAAGATTGAATGAATTCAGCTTCGTAAGAGTAAAGGAAAATGTTGGCAAGGAGTGGGGCACAATTGGTCCCCATTGGAATTCCGACAATCTGCCGGAAGACCTTTCCTCCAAACACCACAAAAATATTGTCGATCAGAAAGTTTAACATCTGAATAATGTCTGTTTCAGTGTACTTATTTTCAGAATCTGACTTTTTTTTTACAAAGTAGGTTTTGTCATAGTTAACAACAATAAATTTGTATTTGCGATTACCGTTCTTACTTGTAAACGCATTACTTATAATTTTTGCGAGTCTTTCTTTCAATTTAGAATGTGGAATTGTAGTGTAAAGTGTCGAAAAATCAAAGGCTTTGATCGAATGGACTCTACTAAAATGAGTGGATTTCAGATGTTCCAAAAGTTCCTTCGATATTTATTCTTCTCATGATAGAACCTTCTTCTTCTAGTGTTCACGTTATTGACAGTATAGTATACCAAATGGTCCCCTTTTGAATGTTTTTATGCCCCCGGAATCGAAGATTCGGGAGCATATAGTTTTTGGTCTGTCCGTCTGTTTGCCTGTTTGTCTGTCTGCCTGTAAGTTTGTCCGAAAAACTTTAACATTAGACATAACTTTTGACATTGTCGCCATGGCACTTTCTATATAGACATTACGTCAGACAGTGCATAAATTTTATATATTTTCATTTCCATGCTTCGTAAACATCGACGGCGGGTGCGGCTAGCCAACAGGGGATGCTTACTCCTCCCGGGCACCTGGTCCCACCTCTAGCTTGCTAGGGGTCCGTCGATGTTTAATTTCGTGCTCTATTGTGAGTGCTGTTGAGATTATCGTCAGGATCTTCTTTAACTCATTTGTGTCACACTTATGCCCTTTGCCGTGTGGAGCTCGTAAAAAAGTTCCCCGCGAGGGGTTTGACAGTAAGTGTTTTGAATATACTTCCCTGACATTGTCGCCATGGCACTTTCTATATAGACATTACGTCAGACAGTGCATAAATTTTATATATTTTCATTTCCATGCTTCGTAAACATCGACGGCGGGTGCGGCTAGCCAACAGGGGATGCTTACTCCTCCCGGGCACCTGGTCCCACCTCTAGCTTGCTAGGGGTCCGTCGATGTTTAATTTCGTGCTCTATTGTGAGTGCTGTTGAGATTATCGTCAGGATCTTCTTTAACTCTTTTGAATGGGAAGTGATAGGGCTTTCATATTTCACATGTGTATTCCTTGTGACAAGACCTTTCCATTGATACCAAAATTTTTGACCTCGTGACCTTATTCAAAACGAAGAAATAATAGTCCCTAAAGACAAAGCAATTTCAATGAAGAAACGATAAATTTTGTATATTTGAAAATCCCATTTCCGATTAATGATTCCATCATTTCGGCCATAGAAATTTTCTCTTTGTCTGCATCAACCCTTCCCGTTTGAAATTTGTTACAATCGGGAGCTCATGTACTCTCTTGTTTTATTTATTTCTTTTTATTCAATTTAAATCTGTGCGTTACCTTTGCGAAGAGTACGCGGCTCTTCATTTTCTGTATGATCGATTACGTAACATAGATAAATTCTTAAACCAAAATATCATTGGAGGAATGGTGCTAGGCTGTTAACCTTCCTTAATTTTGACGATATTTTAATGGATTGAGCAGTTTCCAAAATAGCAAAATAATACATGTATAACGCATGTCAAACTGATGAAGGACTAAATCCAAGTTTTTTTAAGCGACAAAGCTGAGTGTGAATTGGCGATACATAAATGTAGGCGGTCTAATGTGCAACCGTAACGGTTGTATGATATCTAGAATTTATGTTCTCCCATAGTAACAGAGATTTCCTCATATAAAAATGCAAAATGACAAATCGATTATCCTAGGGGGGGGATTGGTTGGATGATAAAGAACACGTGCGAATGTTGAATATGAAGTCATAATAGACTGACGCATTTCGTCGCCTCAATCGTGATCGATAGACGGTAGAAAAGTGAATGGTAGTCATCGTTTTCATAATTTGCTATTGTCCATGACTCGGCAAGCCTCGTCATGGTACAAAGCGAATCCTTACTCATGTTTGATTTCCTTGGCAATTCCCACATCCGGCGATATATTCTTTTATTCTGTCGAACTTCATACTATGCTGTTAAATATAGGAAGATATCACAATCAGAACCAGATTGCAGCAACCACAGCAAACACTTAACATCCAAATGCAACAACAAAGAGCCTCGGACAAAAACACAGCAAGGCACAAGAAAGGGACAAGAACGATTGAACATTCAATTGAGTTAAAGACGACGATAATCTCAACATCACTCACAAGATAACACCAAATTTAGCATCGACGGACCTCTTGCAAGGTAGAGGTGGGACCAGGTACCCGGGAGGAGTAATCATCCCTTGTTTGGCTAGCCGGACCCGCCGTCGATGATCGCGCAAGAAAATGAAAACAATATCTAACATACATGCCTTGTCTTAGGTATGTCAATATAAAAAGTGTTATGGCAAACATGTCAGGGAAAAATATTCAAAGCACTTACTGTCAAACGAGTTAATGACAAATATGGATAATGACCATATCCCAATTCATAGTACAACATCGATCATTCAGAAAATCATAAACCGAATGCAAACAGAATCAGGAAAAAACAAGAACCAAAGCAAACAAAGAAAAACCTCCACCATGTGAAAAGAAGCGATCTCCCAAAATGGGAGTGAGTCAAGGTGCCCAGGAAGAGTAAGCATCTACTGCTTACATGCAACACCCATCACTTCAATTCGGTAGAATTCTCAAATCTGGTCACTGCCATTTCGGAAGATGCAAGTATATTCGGTGGTTGGATGGTTCAAATGGTCTAGGACAGAATATCATCCACCATTCTGGAGAGTAGGACATCATAATGTATGACGAGTTCCCCATATCGACCGTAGAACTTCCTCAGTGACGAGGTTTGTCGATCACAAACGTAACCCTGACTGAGAAGCTTATCTAAAAGACGCCTAGCTCTCAGAACAAAATTTGTATATTTGGTACTTGCTCTGGCATAGCGTATCAACTGAGATATGAACACGCCATAAGCTGGCGATGAAGAAATGTTGCTAATCAGAAAAGGAAAGCTTGTGATGTTAAAATTGAAGTCGTCATGTTTGTCATAAAGTTAGGTGTTCATGTGACCATTATGTCCAAATAGGATGCTGAATTATTTGTCTCTGTAGCTTCTTTGACTTCAAGCTCCGAAGATAGATCCTGCTGAGATAATTCGCGAAATTTGGGTTATTGATGGACGGCACATCGTCTATGTGTCTGTAAGTGAAGTTAAAGTTAGATTTACCTACGTATCTGTTCTCTTCAGAGACAAAAAAGGTTGAATGAATATAGCTTCGTACGTCAATGATGTCAAATAAAAAACTTTTTAACACAAATTACTACAACCTAGACCAATAAGCAACCGGTATTTTACGACGAACCGTAGCTTTGGTTTTAAAAATCTCTAGCAAACAGCCGTCGCATTGCCAGCAGTACCAAAGAAAGGTCGACAGTTCTAAGTTGCATTCTGTCGATCAGATACATCTGCACATCCATAAATGAAAACATGACTTTTACATGACATACCAGAATATAATTTGGATTCAATGAACACTGAGGTCCTTACTATCAATTCATTGAAATGCAACAAACGATGGGCATCTCGAGATTGTTTATTCGATGAACTTTCCCATCATGTTGTTGGCTCCGTCTGTTTGCCCTATTTAATTTTCTCGAAAGTATAAGTATTTTTGAAATCTCAGAATTCAGAATTTGTGTTAAGAATTTGTGCTGTACTTTCATTCACTTATTTATTATCGCACGTAAGAAAGGAGGGGGTCTCTAACAAGACTCGTTTGGAGTACTTACAAGACACCTTATGCGAAAACACAGAGTAAGCAAGCACAGCAAGAGACATAAAAAAGACATACGACATAGAAATATTAAAAACAAAAGACTTCATTGTACACATAAACCAAAGAGACTTAGGACGACTATCTGCTACGTGAGTAGCGAATAGTGAGGTTATCCGGATCACGTGCGCACTACCCTTCCACTAACCGGTTACCCAATGGTGTTGACGTAGCACGATTGTAGTGTATAATAACCTCCTCTCTGTTAGATGACCACACAAACAAGAGACAAAACACAGTGGCCCAAGCAACTCAGAAGGATATGTAAATGAATATATGAGGGGGCGTACGAAATACACAGTCCGTACTCTGCCGGCTGTAGCGAGCTCGTTCATGTTATCAACCGATGAATCTTACCGACATTCAGAACGGACAGGTTGTAAGGGGCCCTTTGTGTATTTATCAGGATTACTTGAAACATACCCCTTACTTACTCAAATAAGGTAATGTTAAACGTCTTCAAATTCAATAGCATCATTTCAGAACAGATGAATTTGCAGCATGGACCAGACATGCGCGTTTCGGGTACTTAACCCTCATCAGTGATTCTCAATCTAAACTATGTAATATGCTGTCTTTTTATTCCAAAATAGGGAAACAATTCATAACACAGTCAATAGATATTGCTCAGTCCCAACGTTTCGGCCGAAGCCTCCTTCAGGGTGGATTCCTTTTCGCTGGATCACATTTTTGCTCTGTTAAAATTCATCAAAAAATAATTGTCCAAAAAAATTTGATCCAGCGAAAAGGAATCCACCCTGAAGAAGGCTTCGGCCGAAACGTTAGTACTGAGCAATATTTATTGACTGTGCAATGTAATATGGCCAAAGAGTGTGAAAATTTTTATGTCCAAGAATGTACCAACAAAAACGTAGCAGAATTGGTGGAATATGATGATGCAGGACCCAGGTTTTAGAAATTTCAAGATTTTTGTATAGCAGAAATTTTTGAATGCGTTTAAGAGACAGACGATCAACCGAAGTTGATCGAACTTGGCTACATGTGCCCTTGGGGACTCCTGGTCCACTAGCAGTGACACGCACCAAGTGGTTCAAATGTTAAACGGCTCCAAGTTCAACAGCATCATTTAAGAACAGATGAATTTGCAGCATGGACCAGACATGCACGTTTCGGGTACTTTACCCTCGCCAGTTATCCTCAATATATCAATACATTTGTACTCAGTTTGACATTCTTCATTTGTGTAACTTTTCTACTCCCTTAGTCACGTGACGACATAATATATAATATTATACATGTAATATTATGAAGCGATTAAAGGTGGCTATATCACAATTATAAACCTTTGTGAAACTGAAAATGAAGCACCATATCAAATTATCCAGTAAAACCAGATTTATCCGTGCGAAACGACGTCAGTTCAGAAATGACTATGTAGAATGACTTGATGATTCTCAAAATGATCGACGACAATCTGATATGAGGCAATGAGAGAAGATCAAGCAGAGTAATAGTTGCGATTTTGACTGGTTTTCAGATAGTATGGTTCAAATTAAATCAAAATAATTGTCAGTCACTTATTCATATATATATATTTCTGTATGTCTTATAGTTGTAAAAGGAAAGCATGATATATGTTATCAACTTAAAAACAAGGTCACTGGCGACACAGGCTTGCAATATAACCTTGTCGTCATCGTTATTTTCCTACGCCGCTTCACGCAATGATTAAGCCAGAGAAGCCTAGCAATACTGCATGTCGTCAAAGTGACGTCATTCGGATATCTGACATATAAAGTGCAAAAGATTCGAAGGCAGAGATACACAGATTACTTCTTTAAGTGTTAAGGGGCGAGTACAAAGTGAATGAGGGAAACAGTTCTTATCTTGATGTAGAAAATTTCACAAGACTCACTTCCAAAGACGTTAGGTTTCGATTTATAGCTTGATTTTTTTTTATTCTGGATACTTCTCGCTCAGCTGATCGTATTGGTATTAGTACTTAATGGAGTAATCATCGATCATGCAGAGGACGTAAATTAAATAATTTGATATACCTGTGGTGTATCGACATGGGAGTTAGTTGACAGCGAAAACGTTATTTTGGAATTGCAATGCAAGACAAAATATGAGCCTTTTAAAAATGAATCGAATGCATTTTTTTTTTATTTGTAGAATTTATTTTCATGTTACCATGTAAACGTCTTCAAATTGAATAGCATCATTTAAGAACAGATAAATTGGCAACGTGGACCAGACATGCACGTTTCGGGTACTGAACCTTCATCAGTGATCCTAAATCATGTAACGTTCGGGATTCAGTGAAAATAATGTCTATGATTTTTGTTGTTCTCTAGCTGTGTAGTTCGATGTAGGATTTTTAAAGCTAACACATGAAACTTATTTTTGTCATTTAAGTTGAGAGAAAATAAGGAGTGAGAACTGTATGTTAAGATGGTAGTATTTTTCCTGTAGTCTATAGTTAGGATATATTTCAAATTCTACTCCAAGTGAAGATGAGAAAAGCCATACTGATTTTTTTTATCATTCCTTTTAACATTTGATCAATGACACCAGGAAAGAAAGTAGAATTACTCTGATGGTATATTTCCTATATAAATATGATTAACTATGAAGCACAGTTAACGTTTAAGAGGAAATGAGGTTTCATTCAGAGTATAACAAAATAGTAAAGAGGAAGACAGAATACAAAGGATAATATTGACATCGAGGAATATGAATATTCAGAGGTACTGTCGTTTTTTATTGTTTAAACGAATACAAATGTTCTTTAATATTTTTTTTCAGACGTTGATATGTTTGCATACTACTTATTCAAATCCTTTACATTGTAGACTATGCCGGGTAGCATTATTGATGTCTCCAGTAATTGTTACTCTCTCTGCTCGGAGATACAATGTGCTAGAAAAGTGTCCTCAAAGCAAAACATCATTGTTGCAAGCTATGGAACAGTTTGGAATATGTGCTGAATCGTATGAAACCTACCATTGTCTTCCTTTGTCTAAGGGATCCTACATCGAATTGTGTCTTCAAGTGTTTCTTGTTGAATCAGGTATTACAATTTTAGGTATTTCAAATCTTGAACGTTTTGTGTCTATGTGCAATAATAGTCAATAATTTCCAAACATGTTTGTTTACACGAATCTACGCATTTTGATTGGTCCAAAATACAAGTTCATACACCAATGAACACGATAAAATACCGGATAAGCTGGAACTTCTTTCATCAAAATCATTCAATTTTGCTACGATCGGCTTTCGAATTATTAAAATGCCAAAACAAACATATTTTTGTCAACAGTAGCTCTTAGATATAAATACGATATCAGAATAAATGAAATTGTATGACAATTTCAATCATGTACCAGTGTACACAGTTTTTACAGCGTTTTTCGGTTGCTATGTGCCTGTTTTTGAAGCCCAATAGACCATTCCCTGTCCTTATTTTAACGATAGAAAGAAAATGAAGTAAAATCACGAGAAAAACAGTATCTCCGATCTATTTTCTTCAAAATTACAATCCCATCGTAACTCAGTTTTCGGGTCGAGCATCCCGAGTTTGAAATTTTCCAATGGCTAACGATTGTCAACATGCAAAAGTTTTGAATGAAAACTTCAAAAGGACCGAAGATCACTGTTTCAAACAATTTCTATGAGATACAATGAGATACAATCGTTCTGAACCTATGAATTATTGAAACTAGAAACTTCTCTGTAGTGATGTATTTTCACCGAGATGAAGAATATACAACAAAATATTATCAGCGAACAGAAAATGAGAGATCAAAAGACGGTGACCTACCTCGGCCTCGATCAGGATACAATATCGTCATGAATTTTAACAATTAACTTGACACTTATGAAATAACTAAATCCTATGAAGATATTCTGATACCAATATATCATAATCGTGGTTTTACATAATTTGTGATGCGACAAACGAAAGTTCATACTCCAATAAACTGAAAAATTTAACAGTCAATTCTTAAAAAAAATCTGTAATCTTGACATTGTTCTGTCTCGCAGCTGCTATCCAGATTAGATATGGGTGAAATATGTTGCAAGTTTTATTGCCAGCCAATAAGTTTACTCGTTTATCTACCAGAAATTATGTGCAAGCCTCATTTTTAAGGTACCAAAAATAATTCGCTTTTTCTTAAGGCGGACAAATATTTGTTCTTAATGTGTCCGACTTTTTTTTACAATTTTGTGATTTTATAATTAACAAAATATTCAATGAAGGCTTAAGGAGATATTATATCGGATAGACACAACAGCGAGCTCATGATTCTAAATTACGTCTTTAGCTCACCTGAGCCATAGGCTCAAGTGAGCTATTGTCATAGTGTTGCGTCTGTCGTCCGTCGTCGTCGTCGTCGTCCGTCGTCGTCGTAAACTTTTCACATTTTAAACTTCTTCTCCAGAACGGCTGAAGGGATTTTGATGAAACTTGGTAGGTATGAAGTACTCATGGTTCCCTACAAGTGTTGTTGTTTTTCGTCCGGATCTGTCAACAGGTGGCGCCACCACAGCCAACAGTAGGTCATGGGGGGTACCCTCCTTTGACAAACTTCTTCTTCAGAACCGAAGCATGTATCGACAAACCGAAAGCATCAGGATGATCTAGAGAGATGTCTTAAGAAGTGTTGTTATTTTTGGTTCGAAGTCAAATTTTTGACGCGTTTTTGACGTCTTTTCGGACTTAGTCAGAAATGCACATTTTTGCACTATTTCTTTAAATAACCCAATAAGTGTATGATTTTACACACTCATTTACTACATATTTATCATATTTAACTTGCTTAATGCTTTGATGTGTATTTTATGCTTAAATCTTATTTTTTTTGATTTTTTCTTATGTAAAATGGAAGGGGGGGTTGATTTTCATACATTTTCTGCTTCTTTTCTATAACCACTCTTCAGATTGTCATGACAATTTGTAGGTATGAGGTACTCATGCATGGTACCCTACAAGTGAAAGAATTTTGTCAAGATATCCACTTTTGGATTTTTAAGGAATATTTTTTAAGATTGTACATAGGTATAATGTATGTTTTCCATGCCCAATGGACCCATAGGGAGTAGCTTCTGTCAACAGGTGACGCCACCACAGCCAGAAGTAGGTCACGGGGTACCCTCCTTTGACAAACTTCGTCTTCAGAACCGAAGCATGTATCGACAAACAGAAAGCATCAGGATGATCTAGAGAGATGTCAATTTTTGACGTCTTTTCGGACTTAGTCAGAAATGCACATTTTTGCACTATTTCTTTAAATAACTCAATAAGTGTATGATTTTACACACTCATTTACTACATATTAATCATATTTAACTTACTTAATGCTTTGATATGTATTTTATGCTTAAATTTTATTTTGTTGATTTTGTATGAATTTTTTTCTTATGAAAGGAAGGGGGGGGGGTGATTTTCATACATTTTCTGCTTCTTTTCTATAACCACTCTTCAGATTGTCATGACAATTTGTAGGTATGAGGTACTCATGCATGGTACCCTACAAATGAAAGAATTTTGTCAAGATATCCACTTTTGGATTTTTAAGGAATCTTTTTTAAGATTGTACATAGGTATAATGTATGTTTTCCATGCCCAATGGACCCATAGGGAGTAGCTTCTGTCAACAAGTGACGCCACCACAGCCAAAAGTAGGTCACGGGGTACCCTCCTTTGACAAACTTCGTCTTCAGAACCGAAGCATGTATCGACAAACAGAAAGCATCAGGATGATCTAGAGAGATGTCAATTTTTGACGTTTTTTCGGACTTAGTCAGAAATGCACATTTTTGCACTATTTCTTTAAATAACTCAATAAGTGTATGATTTTACACACTCATTTACTACATATTAATCATATTTAACTTACTTAATGCTTTGATATGTATTTTATGCTTAAATTTTATTTTGTTGATTTTGTATGAATTTTTTTCTTATGAAAGGAAGGGGGGGGTGATTTTCATACATTTTCTGCTTCTTTTCTATAACCACTCTTCAGATTGTCATGACAATTTGTAGGTATGAGGTACTCATGCATGGTACCCTACAAATGAAAGAATTTTGTCAAGATATCCACTTTTGGATTTTTAAGGAATCTTTTTTAAGATTGTACATAGGTATAATGTATGTTTTCCATGCCCAATGGACCCATAGGGAGTAGCTTCTGTCAACAAGTGACGCCACCACAGCCAAAAGTAGGTCACGGGGTACCCTCCTTTGACAAACTTCGTCTTCAGAACCGAAGCATGTATCGACAAACAGAAAGCATCAGGATGATCTAGAGAGATGTCAATTTTTGACGTCTTTTCGGACTTAGTCAGAAATGCACATTTTTGCACTATTTCTTTAAATAACTCAATAAGTGTATGATTTTACACACTCATTTACTACATATTAATCATATTTAACTTACTTAATGCTTTGATATGTATTTTATGCTTAAATTTTATTTTGTTGATTTTGTATGAATTTTTTTCTTATGAAAGGAAGGGAGGGGGGTGATTTTCATACATTTTCTGCTTCTTTTCTATAACCACTCTTCAGATTGTCATGACAATTTGTAGGTATGAGGTACTCATGCATGGTACCCTACAAGTGAAAGAATTTTGTCAAGATATCCATTTTTGGTTTTTTAAGGAATATTTTTTTAAGATTGTACATAGGTATAATGTATGTTTTCCATGCCCAATGTTACAGGTGCAACTACAGGAAAAAACCTTCTTTGTATGATTAATCATTTTTAGATCGACCTTTCATCCATAGTTACAGCTGATAATTCAACAAGTGACACATGCTTCAATGTCTTATTGATTGACCTTTTATGTGATATGATTCAATTATTTAAATTCTTTATACTTATTTAGAATTTTATTTTTAAAGTCGGGAACAAGATTTCAAAAGCGGCCATGTTTTGCCGTGTACCCGAAGGGGATTCCCCTGTGATAGAGGTTTCATATTTCACGTGTGTATTCCTTGTGACAATACCTTTCCATTGATACCAAAATTTTTGACCTCGTGACCATAACCTTGACCTTTGTTATACTTCTAAAAAACTATAACATTGGGCATAACTTTTGAATGGTTTGTGACAGAGGTTTCAATTTTTACATGTGTATTCCTTGTGACAAGATCTTTCCATTGATACCAATATTACGCTGACCCTGACCTCTCACATACTACACAGAAAATGGCGTTTATACTAACAAAGATGCCGCCGGGGGCATTCTCGTATCACAAACACAGGCTTTATTATTTCTGGCATGCTAGCTATCAATAACGAAAGGTTTTGTGTTCAATTTTAAATAAACTTAATTTATGAAATCATTTTATTCTTTTATTCTTTTTCTGCTGCACATTGATGTGGATTTTTACAAAATGATTTTATTTTTGATGTTGCATAATTAAACTATACTAGCTGGGCATATGACATTGGACCACTTTATCCGTCTTTTCAAATCAGTGAAAAAGTTATTGTTTTGAAATGTGACTATTTTTTCTTTTTTGTACTTTTAAAGGTTGTCTGAAAAAAAGAAACTTCTCTGCATCCGGCAAAAATCTTTTTAGAAAGGTTGTGGGCTAAAATCCTGGTACTGTCACTATCAGTATTCAATGTCAGTATGCATATGTCAATTAGAGTGTGCATGGGTATCAGGTGAGCGTTGTGCCCCCTGGGGCTCTTGTTAATTAAATCAAAGACTTTGAAAGTAAAACTGCACATGACACTCAAAATGGACATAAATGTTCTTCAAAATATATGTGTCGACTAAAAAAGGTTAAATGACAGGGCAAAATAATCAGATACTTAAACGAACAAGTCGAAATCATGATCCCTTTTGTCACAAATCCCCCCAGAAATTACAAATTCAGAGGATCCAAGTAATCAGTTGTAGATATTTTCGTGAATAAAACCAGGGTCAGGCACCATAAACTAAGAATTGACTTAAGTAAAATTCTCAAAATACAATATAGAACAAATCAGTGAAAGTTAGAAATATTGAGTTCATCAAGTCTATTCTACTCAGGAAATTCTTTAAACAATTTATAGTAATAAATAATATTATACATGTAACAAGATAAAAAATATTGAAATTTTGACTTCAGTCAATACTTAATTATGTTGCCGGGCCCCGAATTTGACAGGGATATTATTATTTTTCAGATGTTTTAATAGATTAATATATTTCTTTGATTTCACATGGATGAACTTGATAGTAAGACATATGAATTTTTTCAAGGCTCAACCAAATTATTTTACAGGATGTCCCGTTTTAACCATTTTTGGACGTGCGGATTTTGCCAATGGGGTATTCAAATGCTCAGAGATGAATGGACTCTGTCCAAATTCAACATATCTTTCTTCGGATACTTATAAATGTAAGATAAATAAAATTTTGAATGCTTTATTTGGTAACTATGATGAGGGTCATTAACAAAACAATTTTATACGAAAATGAAATATTCGATATGGAAAAGTTATTTTGTTTGATTTGATTGCTTGATTGTTCAATAAAATATAAATCATTGAAGAAAAAAAAAGTCACAACATTTTATGAAATTAATAAGAGCAGATGGTGTTTTGCAAAATAAAGGTTATCCGTTTTTATTTTACGCTATCTAGAAATATTGAGTTCATCAAGTCTATTCTACTCAGAAAATTCATATGGATGAACTTGATAATAAGACGAATGAATTTCTTTTCAAAACTCTACGAAAATATTTTACAGGATTTCCCTATTTAACCACTTTTGGACGTGACGTTTTTGCCAATAGGGGATTCAATTGCTCAGAGATATCAAGGAAAGAATGTATATATTATACACAAAAATTGAGAGTCCTTCGAGGCCGCGTAATCCTGATAATCACACCCTTTGCTACTTACGTAGCATATGATCGCCCTTAGTTGACAACAATTGCCAATTGGTCTTATCGGTATATGTGTAATATTTTGTGTCTAATGATTAGATTTCTAATTTGGTATTTATTAGTCTCATTCAGTAGTTGTCTACTTTGTATTTTCACATAGGCCCATTCTTTGTAAGTTTCAGTTTTGCTTCGTTGTACCGGTAGGTTTTGATCCCGAGGTCATCGTATGTCTCTTTTCCGTCTCATACTATACTCGACTTTTTGTGTTTTTGCATCGGGTGTTTTGGTGTTTTGCTGTTGGCGCTGCAACGGGGTCTTGTTGGAGATGTCCTCCCTTCTTTCATAGAGACCATCGCCGATTCGACAAGTTTCCATGGAGCTGTTGCGAAGGGTGTTGTATGCAACCAGGAGACGCTTACTCTCCCCGGGCACCTGGTCTCACTTGAATTTGAAGACGTTTAACATTCTGAATGTTGTCCATTCCGAAGTCGTCCGAAATCGTTCAAATGGGAATTCTCCTTATTTCTTCACCTTGCCTTCTCGACTCTGAGACTGAATAACTGATATATACTTCTTTGATGTTTATCGAATGGTTCTATGGCGATCGGGTTAACCCTGAACAGCCACTCTGATTGTTTTTTTTATGAACATGAAAGAAAAATAACCTATCTACAGCCTTGTAGCAGCGTATTCTTAAGATTCTTCAAACTTAATTTGATCTTTCTCAATTCTTTGTCAAGAAGCCGTAAAGATTCCAAACAAATTTAAAATGAGAAACCAAATCAAAGAAAGTGACCCAGCCATATAATATTTCATTACGAGGTTTTCAATCGTCTGTTGTTGTTCTTTACGAGAAACATGCTTTCTATTGTCAGATTCGGGATGTTATCCATTTACTTATACGTCGTAAGTAGAACTATATCTGTAATTCCTGGTTTGAGAATAAAACAAGTAAAAGATAGAAAATTATATTTTGATAAAAGAGATAAATGTTGTTTAATTTCAACTCAATATATTTGGATGAGCATGACTCTCAATGAGCTACATTTGATATGACATATATTATGTTTAAATTACCAGAAATGGAATTTCAAAGCAAAGTATCCAAGAATTTTAAATGCATTTCTTTCTTTTATAGATCAAAGGAAATCACGACGTCAATATATCCTGGTAGTAAGGTTGTTTGATGTCTTCAAAATAAGTTTAAATTATCTATATAGCATAGGCATAGGATTTCTGTTATTTATATCATTTGGAAGCTTAACAGTCACCGATACATTACAAAGCATATTAAGAGAAATCGCGATGAAACGAAAATGATTTTTGCAATGCAATTCTCCGTTGTGCCGTATATCAAGGATGTCATTTGGCTTGAGTTTTAACAAAAGTTTTGCTGCCTTTCTGTTTATTTCATTATATACAATGTAACTGTATATCTATCTAATTCTTCCCTTACGTTTAGATGACGCTACTCCATACACTACAAAGTCAACGAACCCACTAGTAGAAAGATTTCTTTTAATTGGTAAGTTCAGGTAACACATGACTGGGATACTTGTATTGTTTACACTCTGTTAGATGAACTATTTTACACTTGTTTTGTCATATGATAGGATACATAACACTCTATTGTCTTTTTGTAAAATTGTTTCTGATCATTTTGACATCGGGTCAATATACATGTAGAGGTAAGTTGCCAATGATGGTGAATTATGTGAATGTCCTATTCGGTATATCCAAATAATATTAAGGCGAATGTTTTGTTAGTGGTAAGACAAAAACTAAACCTTGAATTCAAAAAGTTTTTCTGTCTGCTCACTATTCAAATTAGAATTAAAGAATGTGTGTACGTCTATATATAAAACAACAGTGACATAAATTAACCGAATCACCCACATAACTCTCACAGGCAGGGAATTTATATTAGTCGAAGAGGACATTATATATCCCAAATTGGGAGTTCACTTCTTTTTATACAGTCGAGGTTTTTCTTTGTTTGTTTCGATTCTTGTTTAAACCTGGTTTTGTATGCCTTCCGTTTATGATTTTCTGAATTATCGATTTTGTACTATGTAATTAGATATGGTCATTATCCATATTTGTCACTACAGGTTGAAAGTTGTGATTATTTAAAGCGCGATAAAATAACGTTGATGTTGGTCATTATTTATGATATATTTAAAAACAAATGTTTTAATGCATTTTCTAGGTTTAGTTTCATTCATAATTCTATCAAGTGTGATAACGACGTGCTTCATCAAAAGACTGTAAGTTTCACTTTACATTCATTTAAAGTAACAATGCTACAAATTATTTCATAAACCCAAGTCTGAATTTTATCTGAATGAGGTCCAATTTTACAACAAAATTTGTTCTAATTCCTTAAGGTCAATTAATTATAATAATTTTGAGATTAATTTTCCATTTTTCAGATTGAGGATTGTGAGTACTACCATCAATGATGATGATTAAAAGAATCAAACTCTTTTTGTCTACGCAGCTTTATGAACTTAAAAACTAATATTACATGATCACAATCACGTTGTCTGAGGTGAAAGGAAGATTAATCACAGTTTTATCTGTATTTGATCATTTGCGATTTTATAAATATCGAAATAGTGATTTTTGTAAATACTTTCGTCGATATCTGAAATTGTCCTTGAATTTTGGTGAAAGATCATGGCTTTATCAAAACCTATTCTTTGTCATCCTAACAAAGCTGATCCGATTATAAATCACTTAAGCAATTATCATCATCATCATCATCATCATCATCATCATCATCATCATCATCATCCAATACCTGATTGTATCAAAATTTCTTCTTGACATATCACATCTTACTCTTCTCTGTTGTCCTTCTTTAATTCAGTAAAACTCCGATCCATATCTATTTTTTTTTTCATCCATATTCCTTCTAATGGACCTATGATGAAACCATCATTTCAATAGTTTGTCAACCCATATATTTACCTCAAAAGGTTTGAAGTAGTTTTCACACGATTGTATAGAATGCTATGTAAATAGTCTCTGTCTGTTCAAATGAATATAAATTTGAAATGTTTAGTTTATTTTGTTTGTTTTTTCACTTCGTTGCTTGATTTCAACAACGAGGTACATGTAAATCGTCAGAGGTAGGACAATCATTCATGATACATCGTGGGCGTGTAGATGAATGAACTTATTATATTTGTGTTAAATTGTGGGAAAAAAACTTTCAATCATCTGTGTCAATTGTAGTCAATGGATGAAGGCAAGCATAGAACAAAAATGAATAATCAAAAACCAAAATAATCATAAAGAAATAATAATAAGTGAACATATAAAATGATGATCATGAATAAATCAAAATGTACTTAACATTCTATAAGGAGGAAAATATAACCCAAAATGGAGATGAAATCAAGTGAACTGGAAAAGTAAGCATCCCCTGCTTAAAAGCAACACTCGTAATTTTAGCCGCACAGAATGGCTCAGAACCGATGAATGCTGTATTTTGGATGATTCTAACATTGACAAAATTCAACATTTCGACAACTAGATACGCTTTTTCGACATAGTAACTTTCACACTTTTTGGCATATTACATTGTTTAGATTTGAGGATCACTGACGAGGGTTAAGTACCCGAAACGTGCATGTCTGATCCATGCTGCCAATTTATCTGTTCTTAAATCATGCTATTCAATTTGAAGACGTTTGACATTGAAATGTTTTATGATTTACTAGTCTTTCTCTTGAATATTTTCAGTGACAAACTATTACCTGGCAGGATTCTTGTTTATAATTTCGCTCTGCATAAGTTTAATGTTAACATTTCTAATTTATATTTGAACGACGCCGCATTCTTTTTTAGGGGTACTACCTGAAAATGTTTGGGTTAAGATTAATATCATTTGTTCTCTTGTGTTCGTCTCGTGAGAGTGTGTTTCTATACCGTTGCTGTTGGGGATATCCTCCTCAACATTGTTTTGTATTTTTAAGATTTTGTATGTCTATTGACATTGATTTGTAATTTAAAAAAAAGAACTTTTCGTTTTGTCTTTTATTTTCACTCACTGATCAATGATCATTTGTTGAAGTGATCATATATCTCTGAGTTATTCTTAGAGAAAATGTTATTATATAATAATCAATGAGCTTTTAATATTGGTAATTATGAAGAAAACAATTTTACTTCCTCCTTATTTTTATGTATTTTTATAAATGTATTTCCTTTAATACAACAAGGAACTAGGATTTCAGTTCATGTTGACGTGATCACTATTCGATCTTTCTCGCAAAATAATGATTCTAGAAAGGTAAGTAGGCCAGTCTTTTTATACGCCGGTCTGTGAACGGAACGTACTACACAGCCAATTATGCCTCATATGAAATTCATATGAAATGAGCATCATGTCAATTTCTCTTGAATGCTCATTTAGATCAATAGTATTAGAAAATACAATCACATTAATTCCATGATTTATTCTCTGTGAATTTCATGCAAAACAGACTTTACGTGTAATTCGCGCATAAACTTGCCATGAATTTCATGTGAAAAATTTCATGTAGATTTCATGTTCGTGCTCGAGTAACATAAATTTCATGTGAACGTTTATGAAATTTCATACGAGGCATGTTATGTATGTTATGGTTATGTGAGTCCGTCTGTTTGTCTGTCCATATGTATGTTCGTTCAACCGTCCATCCGTCTGTATATATGTCCCCTTGTAAACAAGATAGAGACTACACCGTATGAACCATGCATATTGAGTTAAGAATATATCTATCAATTTTCAAGGTCAGGAGTCAAAGGTCAAGGTCATTTTTGGGGTAAATACATTTGTTTTAGTAAAAGTGTTCTAACATTTAAATAATTTTTTTATGAAAATGTTTTCAGATAATGTATATTTAGGAGGAAAGACACGATATTTCATTTTATGTAACTGATTTCAACATCTTTTTTCTAATATTTTATTTAAGTGAAAGGAGGGGGAGCCTTAAATGTCAATATCTGTTGATGCTGTAGCTTTTAAAAGAAAAGAAAGAAAGATACCAAATTGCTTGAGATTGAAATTTTCTATCTGCCTTGTTAAAGAAACCTATAGATTTTCAAAGTCAGGAGTCAACGCTAAAGGTCAGGTGGTTAAAAGGGACATAATATCTACCTAAATTCACGAAAAATCCTTTATTTGGTAGAAATATTCTTTTGCAAAAATAAATAATTGTTAATTGGGAGTGTGTTTGACATAATAGATGATTTTGGATTCAACATAGTCAATTTTCCCTGGCTTGACGGTGATATTCCTAGATTAACGCCATACGGTATCTGCATTTGGCAGCCCATCCGGTATTCAAGTGCATGTACTGATGTTTTGGATTTTCATAGTACAAATTTACAAATTTCCAAGAAACTTTTAAGTAAAGGTTTTCGTTTTCATAAACTAGCAAAAACTTTCTGGAAATTTTACAAAATTAATCGTCAACTTCTTTTGAAATTCGGATCCATACCAGCAACAGAGTTTATTACTTTGGGTATTTCACGACCTGCAATTTATGGTAACATAATTAAGAAAATGTTCAGACAGATAGACAGAATTACAATCGAAATTGTTTAAGAACTATCAAATCCTTGCATCCTTCTGTCACAAGACGGACACCTGGCTGTGTATTGGACCAATCTACATCATTGTAACGGCTCATTCGTAAGAATTGCACTCTGAATGTGACGACAGGACTGCATTACGGGTCCTGACCAAACCTCATTAGAGAAGACAGAGCCCCAACCATCTGTCATCTCTGAATCTCAGTCGGACCCCTCGGGTGTTCACGTGCATGAACTCGCTACAGCCTACAGAGCATGGACTGTATTTTGCACGACTTCTGTTTACATACATTGACAAATCCATATGTAAGAAAGGAGGGATACCCATATGTGTGTCTTGGGACCCTGCTTCATGTTGTCTGTTTGTATGTTCAGTGAGGTGGTTATCTTACAACACCATTATGTGTGTTCTTCGAGACCTTTTGGTTATCGATAAAGGAAGGGTTGTATGCACGTAATCCGGAAAACTACATCGTCTGCTACTAAGTCGGCATCGATTGCATATTGGTCTCGTTGGATTATGTGAAATCATTTGTGTTTGATGTTTCTATATGATTTGGTGCTCATTGGACCTTCTGCGTCTCTTTCTGTGCGTGATTTCTCTGTGATTGAATTTTTGCGGCTCCACTCGAAGCATCACTGATGAGAATTTAATATTCGAAACACGTGTCTGCTGCAGAAAAATTGGTTTGGAATTTTCTTTATGAAGGTAAAGAGTGGAACACTTTCGTATTATTATTATAAACACCTATTTCATGTTGCAGTGTGGAGCATTGAAAATCGTCTCCCGTGACCTGATGTTTAGAAGTTTATTGATAACTTCTTTCCAGCTCTAGTGCCTGAAAGGAGCTTTGTTTGGCCCTTTATCGATTTGACATCATAGATATTATTTTGTTATTTCGAAAACTTGTCATTCCATTCAAAACTATCATCGAAATTAACAGAGGTTAACATCTTCGCACCATCCCTCCAACACTATATTTTACTACTATTTTGCTACTTAGTCGATCCTACAGAAAACTTGAAGCCGCACACTCTCTGTAAAGTTAATGTACAAATCTAAATTCAAAAAATAAAGGAGGGTGCTACTGAAATGAATTTTGGTGGTTCCGCTGGAAGCATCACTGATGAGAATTTAATATTCGAAAAACGTATCTGGTGCATAAAAATTGGTTTGGAATTTTCTTCATAAAGGTATAGAGTTTGAAAATTTCCGTATTAGTGTATTGGGTGTTTGGGGTTGCTGTGGATGCATCAGCCGGATGTTGTTGGAGATAACCTCGTTTCCAATTGATAATGATAAATGACAATCCCTGTATATACTGGCAGTATATAAAGAAGGTAAGGGATATAGAGAGAAAATGTATAACTTGAATAAGATGACAAATATGGATAATGAATATAAACCTGTATACAGCAGAAAATCGATAATTCAGAAAATCAGAAACAAAAGGCATAAAAAATCAGGATAAAACAGGAACCAAAGCAAACAAACAAAAAGCTCCACCGTATGAAAAGAAGCGAACTCCCGATATGGGAATTATACCAGGTGCACAGGAAGAGTTATCATCTTCTGCTTGCATGCAACACCGCCGCTTCAATTCGGTAGAACTGTCACAGTACAATCTTTTGGTTGGATGGTTCAAATGGTCTATGACGGAATATCATCCACCATATTGGAGAGTGGGACATCATATAGTAGTGTAAGACGAGTGCCCCATATCGACCGTAGAACTTCCTCAGTGACGATGATAGTCGGACACAAACATATCCCTGACTGAGACGCTAATCTGAAAGACGCCTAACTCTCAGAACAAAATCCGTATATTTGTTACTTGCTCTGGCATAGCGTATCAACTGAGATATGAACACGCCATAAGCAGGCGATGAAAGGATGTTGCTACTCAGAAAAGGAAAGCTTGTAATGCTGAAACTGAAGTTGTCACGTTTGTCATAGAGTATGGTTTTCATGTGACCATCAGTGTCGTAGGACAACATTATGTCCAAATAGGATGCTGAATTATTTGTCTCTGTAGTCTCTTTGACTTCAAGCTCCGAAGGATAGATACTGCCGAGGTAATCCGCGAATTGATGGACAACACATCGTCTATGTATCTGTAAGTGAAGTTGAAGTCAGAAGCTAAGTATCTTTTCCCTTCAGAGACAAGAGATTGACTGAATTCAGCCTCGTACGAGCAAAGGAAAATGTCGGCAAGGAGTGGGGCACAATTGGTCCCCATTGGAATTCCGACAATTTGCTGGAAGACATTTCCCCCAAATACCAAAAAATGTTGTCGATCAGAAAGTTTAACAACTGAATGATATCTGTTTCAGTGTACTTATTTTCAGAATCGGACTTTTCTTTTATAAAGTAGGTTTTGTCATATTTAACAACAATTAATTTGTATTTGCAATTGCCGTTCTTGCTTGTAAACGAATCAGTTATAAATTTTGCGAGTCTTCCTAGGGGTCCGTCGATGCCATATTTTGTACTCTATTGTGAGTGCTGTTGAGATTATCGTCAGGATCTTCTTTAACTCATTCCTTTCAATTTAGAATGTTGGATTGTAGTGTAAAGTGTCGAAAAATCAAAGGCTTTGATCGAATGAACTCTACTATAATGAATGGATTTCAGATGTTCTAAAAGTTCCTTCGAATCCATCATTCAAATACATTATGAGTATGTTGATGGGTTACGATGTACATTAGTATCTCTCGAATTATGAATCGTCATTCATTATTCGGTTTGTCCGCTATGATGATTCAAAATATCTTTGGTGAAAGGGTTGTGAGAGGGTTGTGAAAGTGTTGTGAGAGGGTTGTGAGCACGTAATCCAGGATAACCACACCATTTGCTTCTTGCGTGGCAAATGGCTGTCCAAATACGGCACCGGTTGCCAATTGGTCTCGTCCGTTTATGTGCAGTCTTTTGTGGTTTATGTTTACATGTCGTATGTCTCTTTTTCGTCTCATACTATTCTCGTCTTTTGTTGTTTTTGCATCGGGTGTTTTGCTGTTTTGCTGTTGGTGCTGCAACAGGGTCTTGTTGGAGATCCCATCCCTTCTTGTAAATAAGTTATCCCCAGTCTATTGATGTCTTTTGTATTATATGGGTATTCTCTGCAGTAGCAATCAAAGGAGGGGATCTCCAGCAAGGTCGGTGATAAGTGTTTACGCGGGAACTTTGTTCCGTATTTCGTTATCAAAATAAAAGATTGAACATATTCTTTTCTATCTTCAACAACAACTTTTTTCTAAGACTTCATCGAATAATTGGTTTCATGGTTCTTCAATCAACTATTAATGTGGCCCTGAGGTTTAGATTCATAACACGTTGCCCACAAGATGCAGACTCATGGAAGAAAGCCGCAGACAATTTTGGAGAATGCGACGGATTTTATGGAGAATATCACTGCCTTTTTTCAGACCTAAACAGTGGGCAAAATAATTATGAACTTGCACGCTAGTTCATTTTTGCGCCCGCCTGGGGCTGGAGGTACAGCAAAACCAATAGCGTCATCATAGAGGATACCCAAATTAATCAGAATCCACATCTCGTTAACCTGTGGCACACCTGGCACCTGAGATATTCACCTTAATTACAAAAAAATCCCGCGGGAAATTTAAAAATCCTGCGGGAATTCTCAAAATCCTGCGGGAATTATCAAAATCCTGCGGGAAATTGATGAATTCCTGCAGGAAATTTTTTTTTCCTGCGGGAGGAAAAAAATCCTGCAGGAATTTTTTTTAAAGAAAATTCCTGCGGGAGAAAAAAATTCCCGCAGGATTTTTTCTTTAAAAAATCTTGATTATGGTGTTCCTGCGGGAAAAATAAAAATCCTGCAGGAAAAATTTTGTACTTAGAAAATTCCTGCGGGATATTTTTTTCCCGCAGGATTTTTCAGTATATTAAAAATTCCTGCAGGAATTTTTTATTCTGATAAAAATCCCGCAGGAAATTTTTTTAAATTTCTCAAAAATTCCTGCAAGATTTTTTTCAAATCTTTATTTCTTAAATATGTATGAAAATAAGATAAAAAGTAGCAAATTTTCACATTGTATCTTAAATTTCTACAATCCTTGATTATCTTGGGTACAATGAAGCATTATTTGCTTTCGAATGTTAGTAATATGAAATATTCCAATCTGACTGATATGTCCAATTACTAATTAAAAGTAAGACAAAATTATAGCTATTACACAGTGGTACCATTATTATGATGTAATATGAAGTTGACATCCCTGAAGAAAAAATAGTTAAATACTATATGCCAAAAAACATTCCAAGGAATGCATGTGTCGCCTGCGAAACGGTGACACTTAGGAATCACTTTTATATAGGGTGTGACATCCAAGTGTGACAGACAGACGGACAGACATACAACGGAAAAAGTTATCCCCAAGTGTCGCTATGGTGCAGGCGACACAAAAATGTACCCTAAATGTTCATTTAGTTCTATCAAAAGTAAGGGGGAAAAACAGACAACAAGGTTTAAAATATTGGAATTTTTTGTAGGAAAAGCTATCATGATAATAACTTATAAAAGGCTGATTCTGTTCTGAAGATTGTGACAGAATTCATTAAGAAAATATTCATAGACACATGATCATGATGATAGAGAAAGCTCCAGTTTTTGTCAGTTTGAAAATAAAAATGTATGTGTTAAAAATTTCAAACTTAAATTACTTAAAGTTTAAGGATATGCATTACGGTGAATGAAGGTTATAGGTACAAAAAATCCAAAACACAATACAGTATTGTCCATGGATTCCGAGTCAAAATCAAAACAATTGAGTGAAAATGGGTATCAACTAGACTCCCCTCCTTAATCTGCTTCTGGTTGAAAAAAATAAGGCTTAAGTTAATCTCTGAAGAGGATACTAGTGATGCGAACTGAACATTACACTAAAACAGATACATAGTGATTGTGAAATATGGTGTATTACTGCGATATTATCAAAGTATCATACATGTTTGAATGTCAAGTAAAAAGGTAAGAGAGAAATTTGAATCTTGTAGGTAGACCTCCAGTACTTTATTGTAGCACTATTGAGATCATTCTGTACATGTAGGTATAAACAGCAAAATAAACTGATGCTTTAAAAAAAAAATTCTTGAATAATTTGCAAATGTGATGAAAAATGTGACACCTAGATGAACATACAGCTTCTAAAATTTTGAATTTACTTGTGGAACAAATGTCAACCTATACTACACATGTTTGCTACACTACTGGTAGCATGTCATCTTATGAAGGATTCAAGGAAATTCGAGCTAACAATGTTGCACGTATCATATGTTTCGCAGCATTTACTTGGCTATCGTATTAGAAGTTGGTCAAATACGATTGTCAGTAAATATCATATGAGATCGTCTAGCTCTACCAGTTTTAAAAGCTCGAAAGTTGTCAATCTTCTTTTTTTTCTTTTTTCTTCTCAGCTCGCTTTGTCATCCAACAATTCGTTCCGTATCATCAGTAAGTATTTCCCCCTGCTATTCGGAGAACCAAATGGGTGTAAAAGAAGAGAAAAGAAATGCAGAATTCCCTTTAATATCAGTCAGAGCGGATCCTGAGAGGGGGGATGAAAGGATAGTCTGGCCTACTCGAGGCAGTAGCGGAATCAGGGGGTGCAGAGGGGGCGTCCGCCCCCCCCCCCCGGGCACTGGCCCAAAATTTTCCCAAAAAACTGGTACTGGCCCATTTACAATAAAAATAACTTATTAAGCAAAATCGCCCCTTAACCCCCCCCCCCCCGAAAAAGGGGGCGCTGGATCCGCCTCTGAGAGGTACTAAATACCGACTCATTATCGATAGGGGAGTCAATGGAGTCAGAAAAGGAGGTGAGAACTCGGGAAAGGGGACGTTTCTCCCTCTGATTCAATGAACAAAAAACGGTTCACGGGGGTTCAGGGAAGGCTTCCGCCCCCTTGGCACTGACTCAAAAAAGGAAGCGCTGGATCCGCCACTGAAAGAGGGGTTCAAAAGAAAAGGCGAAAAAACAATGAAAACGGACGGCAGTGCCGCAAGGAAACGCAAGGGCGGATTTAGGGGATGGGGGTTCGGGAACCATCACCCCCCCCCCCCCCACACCCCACTCCCCGGTTTCCGATTTTATTCGGTAACATGAGCTCTCGAAAAAAAAAACCTTTAAACGTAGTAAAGATTGCTTCATGTCCACCAGAATTCACCATTTTGAAACAAAATTTACAAATTTTTTTCTGATATATATTCCATCGCATATCGATTCGATACCGTATCAATTGGAGTACATTTGTATTTTTGGATTCTTGCAGACAATCGCAAAGTTTTTGTAATGTAAGTCGCTGAGGGGGTTTCTGTTTATTATGCCCGAAAATTGGTCATTATTCCAAGTAGTTTTTGTATCTTTTATCTCAATTTTTAAAGCATTCAATTTTTCAAAGCTTATAAATCCTTCTCATACACCCCCTTTTTTGGTACTTTTATCGTCCTTTTTTATTTTTCCTTTTTTTTTTTTTTTGTGGTATTTTTGCATTACATACAGTTAGACAATGCATATACAACACATGAGACATCAACACTTGTACACCATTCACACATCTTTCATATTTTTATATTAATCTAATAGTATCAGTGTATCAGGAGAGTTTTCCCCCATTTCTTAAAAAAAAATATGAGAGAGTGCATCCCTCATTCCAGAAAACTCCGATTTTAATGCATTTTTCAAAATTTCCTCGTGTTTCATTCGAACTCAATACAACGATCGCTGAACAAAGTGCGAGCGGTCGATTTGAAAGAACTTATACAATATCGTACATATAAGTATATATAAAGTTTTCTTCATCTTAGATACAGTTCATCGTCTGCTTACACCGAATCATATGCTTTATCCTATCTAAATTCACCTCAAATACGCTCCATTGGTCATGCAAAGCAATTTTATTTTTTTTTCTTCTTCATATTTTTCTCGGGGGGGGGGTTCTTGGTACAATCCTTCTCTTGACCACATTGAAAACACCCTGGCTACGCCTCTGCAAGCAGTAAAGGACAAATCATTTTATTTAAAAATCTTTATTAACCAGATCGAATTAAACCAAAATTGAAACTCGTTCTATATGTTTGAGAGGGGATCGACCCTTACTTTGTCACATAATGGGCTGGATATTCAAGAAGAAAAGGAGAAAATATGCTCCAGATTGCACCAATTCATTCCAATTTTTCTCAAAAATTTTCCCTTACTTTGTCACTAAATTTAGTGAAAAAATCGTCTATAAGAAAAGGAGAAAATATGCTCTAGATTTTACCATTTTATTCAATTTTTTCAGAAATCTCCGGGGGAGCCCCCCCCCGGACCTCCCACCCACAGGAGGGGGAACCCCCTTCCGTACCCACCCCCGCTCGGTGTGCTTCGATACAACCCCACCCCACCCCCCGCTTCCCACTCTGGATCCGCCCCTGAAACGATCTAGTGGTACGTAGTTTCTCGGTAACAAGATTTTAAAAACTCTCTCTCTCTCGTTGTGCAGGTACTAGGCTAGCACAGTTACACTAGCCTGTCTGCCAGGAGTACCTGTACCTATCATTTGCCCAGAAAGTTAAAAAAAAAAGGAAGGGCATAAGACGGATTTGATTTTTGCAGCTTTGGGAGAGGTTTCCGTAGCCGCGGGAAAATTTTACGGGCAAATAATGAACAGAAAACCTCCTCTGCGACTTACATTTAAAAAAAAATATCTGGTTACTGATTCTGGACTTACAAAATACAAACAAGTACATGTACATATGTATATCGAATATATATTATGTTCCCTTTACACGATTCAATACAATATCGAATCGACATATAATAACTTCTACAGATACAAATAAATGTTCGTCCCCGAAAAAGAAGGTAGGTAACTCTTTTCACATACTGAAAATTGATTATAAAATTGAAGTCTTAAGGTCAAACTTGCACTTAGATCAAGGTTAAGTGCAGTCTATCAATCTCATTCAATAAAGGTCAAGAAACTATTTACGTCCAACCTCTCTGACTGCTCATATTTCGTTAGCGATCGTCGTGTCTTCACGAAAAATGTCTTAATTAAGTGACCCCCCCCCAATTCTTTAAGCACTGCTGAGGAACACGCCCTTCCATCGTGATGAATCTATCATGAAGTATTTTTCATCTTCATGATATTTAGATTTTTAAGAAATTGTTTATTTCAAAATTTCATTTTAAATTCAAGTTTGATTAATTTACAAATTTTTAGACAAATTTCTAATCTAAATTTCTTTAAATCGTTGTAAATAATTTTATCTTTTATCAGAAAGCGGTCAGTTAATCCCTAATTGTAATTAAGCTGACACTTTCATTGAGGTAAAGAAATCGGGTCTTTTATGTGTCAGTACTCCGTTTACGCGCATTGCGCAACTTGATTACTCTGGTCACCTTTAGGACTATTTTAAGACGCTGGCCAAGGAAGTTCTTTATGTTGACAATGAGGCCCACGAAAGGTTTTATTTATTGATTTCAATCAGATATATTAAGATAATGAATTGTAATTCTCCTTCAAGAGCCTGTCTTTGTTCTGGTCGGGTATTTTACGTCACTGGCCAGTAGAGGCCAGAATAGGTTTATTGTCATTTGAATTATTTACTTTAATACTGAGAAAATGTAAATTAACCTTTATGGATCCTCGTCGAATTGTTATTTGCTCGTTTCATGTAACTCGTTATTTTTATTATTCTCGATGCCTTTTATCGGCAGTTGGAACTAGACACTCAAGCTAGTAGCATCCATCTACATTTCGGAATTATATTAAAGTTGTAAAATCCATATTCATCGTTTTCCTGTCCATTCTTATGTTATGTACGCCATTGTCATCGTCATCACCTGACATCATCGTTCGGACAACTACGTCCTAGGAGCACGCATAAGCCTCCTCATATTCAACGTTTTTGTACGGTACCTAACAGCGCACCACGCCGCACCAAGTTAGGGTACCATTCTAGATAGGGATAAGGACACATCCCTGCGTAACACCCCACACCTCGATTTCACCCGGTGTTAGTTGGTGATAGAATCCGGCGTATTACCTTTTATAGCGTAATACCGATCCTGCGTACCTTGAGCCGCCAAGCGAGAATTCCCCCAATCACAATGGACAGATGAATAACTCACAGAACATGGAATACAACTTGCGACCACAGTGGAGGCAGTGGACTTACGCCACCTGTCAGCATCCAACGTGTGGACGTTGTGGACTTTCCCACGCATACGATACTTGTTATGCCGTTAACAGACAGTGTTTCAAATGCCACAATTACGGACACTACGGAAGAATGTGTAGAACTTTACCACCAACACGGGAAAGTATTAATATAAGGACATCTAAGGGAAAATCTTCGAAAAAGAAAGTAAGAGACTCTTTACGTTTATCTTCGTACCTAGAAAGAAAGCGAATCATGCGAGAGTCACCATTTTCTTCACTTCGTTTTGGGTCATTTAGAGAAACTGTACAGAACAACAACATCTTAAAAGAAGAACTCTTAAATGTGAAAGAAAAATTAGTGAAATCTAGTGCATTAAAACAAGAATTACAATGTGCGCTCGAAAGAGAAAGAATACTCGAACAGAAATTATCAGCATCCGAAAATCGGAATACAGAATTATCAGTGCGCCTACAAAGCATTTCAGAGGAAAAGGTCCAAACCCAAATCACAGAGAATTCAAAGTTGACCGCCGAAATCGCGGATTTACGAAAACAACTTGAGGACAAACATAAGCACTGTGATTACGTACTACAATATCTTTGTGACACGGAGGCTAGCTACGAGAGAAAGCTAAAGGAAGAAAAAGAGATTTCAGAATTACAGAGACAATGCCATGCTTAAGTTGAACAGAATATGGTGAAGAAATATGAAGATCTGAAAGCCTCCCTTGAAAGAGACATAGAAATTCTGAGACAACACCGAATGAATCAAAACGAACCACAAGGACGTCCAAACGGATCTAACATGTATCAGACTAATCAGTGCCACCTATCATATACAAATCCGTTTCGTAACCACTCACGATCTAGCAGAAATTACAGAGGACGCGGACGCTATTGAACCAGACGCGATGACGCATTTGAGCTACAACCGGGAAATAAATAAACATTAGAAACAATTATCTTTATCATTTTGGACATTGATGTTTCATTTAATTTTTGAAAGTATTTCTGACGTTCTTTTCAATTATCATTTACACCAAATTACTTATTGTTTATTTAACGCAACTTAGTTTATTCTTAAAAATGTTGTATAACTTTCATTTGAATCTTCGGGGACGAAGATTCCCGGACCAAGGAAGGATTTATCATGAAGTATTTTTCATCTTCATGATATTTAGATTTTTGAGAAATTGTTTATTTCAAAATTTCATTTTAAATTCAAGTTTGATTAATTTACAAATTTTTAGACAAATTTCTAATCTAAATTTCTTTAAATCGTTGTAAATAATTTTATCTTTTATCAGAAAGCGGTCAGTTAATCCCTAATTGTAATTAAGCTGACACTTTCATTGAGGTAAAGAAATCGGGTCTTTTATGTGTCAGTACTCCGTTTACGCGCATTGCGCAACTTGATTACTCTGGTCACCTTTAGGACTATTTTAAGACGCTGGCCAAGGAAGTTCTTTATGTTGACAATGAGGCCCACGAAAGGTTTTATTTATTGATTTCAATCAGATATATTAAGATAATGAATTGTAATTCTCCTTCAAGAGCCTGTCTTTGTTCTGGTCGGGTATTTTACGTCACTGGCCAGTAGAGGCCAGAATAGGTTTATTGTCATTTGAATTATTTACTTTAATACTGAGAAAATGTAAATTAACCTTTATGGATCCTCGTCGAATTGTTATTTGCTCGTTTCATGTAACTCGTTATTTTTATTATTCTCGATGCCTTTTATCGGCAGTTGGAACTAGACACTCAAGCTAGTAGCATCCATCTACATTTCGGAATTATATTAAAGTTGTAAAATCCATATTCATCGTTTTCCTGTCCATTCTTATGTTATGTACGCCATTGTCATCGTCATCACCTGACATCATCGTTCGGACAACTACGTCCTAGGAGCACGCATAAGCCTCCTCATATTCAACGTTTTTGTACGGTACCTAACAGCGCACCACGCCGCACCAAGTTAGGGTACCATTCTAGATAGGGATAAGGACACATCACTGCGTAACACCCCACACCTCGATTTCACCCGGTGTTAGTTGGTGGAGAATCCGGAAAAATATAAAATGGTGAAGTCGGTGTACATATGGTGAAATCTTCCTGTTGGCGGTTATTTTTTTCGGTGCTTGCCCCCCCCCCCCCCCCCAAAAAAAATAGAAAATCTCCAAATCCAATCAATGCGTATTTCACGGCGTTCTCGCTGTTTTCGATTATGACTTTCAGGTTTTATTCTTACATGTATACATGTATACGCTGAAGGTCGCATTTTCCACCAGAAGCAAACGATATACATGTACATGAACAGAAGATGTACAAGCACTGGTCACCGAAAAACGGGTACATTCAAGACAAGACGGGGGAGGTGGTCCAACTCATAATTGTCAGAAAATTATTTACAAAAAAATATATAAATGGAGGAAGTATTTATGTTAAATTCTTCTTGAAAAAAGTTTACGACGACGGACGACGACGGACGACGGACGCAACACTATGACAATAGCTCACTTGAGCCTATGGCTCAGGTGAGCTAAAAAAGCCAGAAATTAAGTCTTTGATTAAAGATTTGTCAGTGTTTCTAATTCATTCGATTTTTTTTTTTCAGAATTGGAATATTCTCAATAGTCGGGTATGGTACACCTAATACAGGAGCATATAAATGGGACACTGTGAATTACACCGGCTTCTTTAAAAAGCAAAATTTGAAGAAAAATATATTGGCAGTTTATTGATTCTTGCCCCCTCCCCCCCCCCCCCCCCTAATCGAACGGCAGTCTGATATACTAATAAACTCAGCGGGATTTCTTTATTGTTGTGATTAGAATGGTCAGTGTCACAACAGGACTTATCAATAAAATAATAATAGGAAAGTAGCGCATATTAGAGCATCAATTGTCGATTTATCCCCGGGTATCACGTATATTTCCCTTCATTGCCAAACGTTTTTGCCAACCAGCCTTGTTTTCGCGAGACCCCTGACGTCACGGCGAACATCCCTATTAGAGCCTTTTTCGGTTTCATGACTCTCTGTGTCGCTGACCAAGGTGTAATGCATATTGGTTATAAATAGGAAAGTTATAAAGTTCTGGCAAGCGGAAGCGAGCCAGAGAAAAATTTTGAAATGCTGACGGCAAAATATTATCAAAATGAAAGATTTCCAATACAAATTCATATTATATTTTCAAATGTTATGACAACAAAATGGGAATCGGGACTTAATCTTATAAAATATGTATATTTAAAGAAAAAAATTAACTATGCTTCGAATATTCTAGGAGGGGGGGGGGGGGCATTCCGGACCCCATTCTCTGGATCCGCGCTTGGAGGGATCATAATACATGCAAATAAAAGTTCGTATATGTCATACATGTATGTCATAGATAAATGCAGGTCAAAATAGACTATTGCATGCATGGAGTGGTCAGATTGTGGAGAGTTTCCCTTTGACTCAAAATAAATAATCGGATGGCTGTCTCGGGTATCTTGAATAATTGTTTTGTGTTTTACGATTTGGGACGTAGCAATTTACCTTTTTTCAGAGAAAGGAAGACTTGGAGGCATTTTCATAGTGCGGACAGTTAGGTTGGATAATTTTTTCACTCTAACCATGCTTACCCGGTTGTATTAAATCTCGAGAAGGATTTTTTGTTTGCAAAAAGGTATCCCCTTCCCTCCCCTAAAAATCAAATCGTTGCTACACTATCTTATAAACTTAATATGTATTATATATAAGATCATTACATAAGCTTTAAAATAATAATCCGCAAATGCATGGTTTTGCTTTTTTAAAATACTGTTTTTAAAAATGAAATTTTGAATGACTCAGAAAGGAATACATAGTCTGATTAACTAATTTTTAAGGTGGCAGAAAGTCTTGTGTAAAGCATATAATATGGCGTGTGTTGAGGGAAAATTTCTAAATCACATATGTATCAATGAAAAAATCTATATGCAAAACATTGTTCATAATAATAGTTTAGAATTTGATGTTATATCCACAAATCTCTCTCTCTCTCTCTCTCTCTCTCTCTCTCTCTCTCTCTCTCTCTCTCTCTCTCTCTGCGGATGTGCAATGAATGCATCAAACGGACCTTGTCGCCTTGAAGATAATTAACAATTCACTGAAAGCTTTCGTACATGTATATACCGTCCATCCACAGGGATTTATCGCGCTTCCCGGTTGCTTGATGGACTAAGGGTTATACATACATACATGTAACCCATTGTACGTACTTCAAGCAATCGAGAAGCGCGATGAATCCCTGTGCGCCCATCTAATGTACGTCCGCATAATACTGTACACACCAAAATACAAACATGTATGTAACAGAAAGAAAGAAAGAAAACAGAAAAGCAAATTTATAGATGAGATTGTACAAAAGAGTCCATTACGTGTATATTCTTTAAGAAGTCTGAATTTTCATTCATACATAAAATATGTACTCGTCCCGATACAGGAGAGAATCCAGGCGCCAGTTTTACTAAAGGTCGTAAATTTTTGCGTAAACTTAAGCGTAAACTTAGGCGTAAATCAAGTTACGACAATTTTTACGTTTGCGTAGTTGCGTCTTACGATAGGTCGTAACTTTGCACGTAGACGTAAACTTAAGCGTAGACTTACGCATAACTTACGTGTGGAACTCTTTTGGTTGGAGACTGAAAAATCCTTGACAACGATGAATAATCCTGGGAAAAATCGCGTTTTGATTGATTTCACACAGCACGAAAAGCCGAGTTTCCATGTTTTGGAAACCACGTGGAAACTGCATGGAAACCTGAGGTTGACAGTTTCCCAGTGGTTTCCAAGGCATGGAAACCTGGATCAGGTTTCCACGTAGTTTCCATCGGGTTTCCATTTTGGAAACTTGGTTGAGTGGTTTCCATTAGGTTTCCATTTTGTAAACTACTAGTCAAAATTAAAGAAGCAATATTATTCATTTATTTTTCACTTTGATTTTGGGGAAGTTGACGGATCCGGCCCATAATCGACATGCGGACGGCCTTCGATATCTCAGGTGCTATGCAAATTCGGTACACTAGCTCCATACGGCGATTTTACATACATACCAAAACGGCACGGTGGATTATTTTTTTTTCATTTATTTATTTATTTATTTATTTATTTATTTATTTATTTATTTATTTATTTATTTATTTATTTATATCTATTCATGTACAACACATTCGTTTGTTATACAAACACAATTGTGATTAATTAATTAATTTTTTTTTATTTATTTATCTATCTATCTATCTATTTTTATTATTTATCTACTTATTTATCTATCTATTTACGCATCTTTTTTTTTTTAGGTTCTTTCTACTAATTATAAACCATAATATATCAACTATATACATGTAACGTATATTAGAAAAGACTGTTTGTTCTAATTAATTTTTTTCTAGTATTTATAATAATACATTTCTAGAAAAAAAAAACTTTATAAAATTAATATGCAAAATGTTTTTATTCATAAATTCCATAGAGCATTTATCCTCTAAAGCCAGCGGAGTGATATACTGTGGTTTTCATTTCAAGTATATACACAGACACCGGTTATGTAACGTTTGACCCCATGCAAATTGCATGTCAATTGGAATTCAGTTCTATAGTCGGGGGCGGTGCGACGCTGTGACAAGTACACAGTTGAAGCATGCAATCGCGGCATGTTATTAACGTTTGACCCCATGCAAATTGCATGTCAAATGGAATTCAGTTCTAAAGTCGGGGGCGTTACTGCATGACGCAGCATGTTAGTTTGTAACGCCGCTAGGAAATATCTTGCATGGAGAGAGAGAGAGCCTTTTCGTCATGTTTATAATTTCAATAAAATTCGAAAAATCAGCTTGAATGTACTTTACACAAATATACGTACTCAGTCATGCATCTATTAAAAAATCTGAAGTTATACGTACATGACGTATGCACATATATACGTTTCAACATTGTGTAATGTAGTTTAATCAGTTAATAAAGCCTAGAAAAGGGTAGACTAGGCAGTGGTGGATCCAATGCCCCCTTTACTGGGGGTCAATTAAGGGGCTAATTTTGTCGATTTATAGGGAAAATGTCTTTTTTTGGAAAATTGTGGTCAGTGCTTGGGACGGACGCCCATCCGCCCCCCCCCCCGAATTTGCCACTGCTAAGCGGACTGAAGTTCATACTGAAGCTCATACTGCCAGCAGCGAGAGAGAGAGAGAGGGGGGTCGAGCGGAGTTTTTTAATAATCAGAGCCACACAGAGCGTAAATGACTCGACATACAGGTAACGAAATATTCCAAATAAGTCCCATCTCATATAAATATATTTATACATATACATTATAGTAAACATGTACATTGTACATCGTGCAGAACTTAACGAATTGAATGAGAGTTAAGCAATAAAAAGACTGAAAAGAAACATATTAGAAATATGGTTATTTCCCACTACATGTATCTCATTCAAACTGAATATAAATAATAGAGTATAATTTAAGATCAATGTAAGTATGTTTGTCTGTTTTTTTGTATTGTGACCCGCTTATAGATCTGCATACTAGTATCTATACAAAATGAAAAAAAAACTAACAATGATAAAGATAAAACGATTTACAACAACATAAGAAATTCTTTTTTTAAAATCGGTTTTGAAAGAAATAAGGCACGGTCCATTTGATATTCGGGGTGGGGGGGGGGGGGGTGCTTGGGGTTTTTGTCAGAGCAAGATCATTTTCGCCTCGGCCCGGAGCAAAAAAAAAATTTTCTCGCAGAGTTGGAGCAAGAAAATTTTTTCAGACATATGGTGTGCAATATATTAAGATTAGAATGTTTGTGTTTTATTGATGGAACCGGGATTTTTGGGGGAATTTTAAGCTAAATTTTTTTAGTAATTCTTCAAATTCAGATTTCTTGTAAGAACATGATTTTTTTTTTCTGACACATCATAAGCAAATTAATTTTTTTTTTCATCAAAGTTCAGAGCAACATTATTTTTTTCGAACCCCCCCCCCCCAGGATATCAAATGGACCGTTCCTAGTGCAATTTAAAAATCAATTAATCTACATTGATTAGCTTTAATTGTCATGGTACAACATGGGAGGATCCAGGATTTTGGAGGATCGATATATTTTTCCTTGTGGTCTCGCATCCTCTATATACCTGTATTTTTCAGTTTATTTACAAAGGTGTAATGCATTATAAGGGCATCATTTGAAATTGATAATAAATTATTATGTATTTGATAAAATCTGGCAAGCGTAAGTGAGCCCAGGAATATATTGAAATGCTCACCGTTAAAAACTTAATTAGAATGAAAGATTTTCAATACAAATTCACGTTATTTTTCCAAATATTATGACAACAAAAGGGGAATCGTGTTAATCTTATTTGAAAATTAAAATATTTATATATATCAAGGACTTATAAACAGAAGGATTGGAATCTCGTCTTTTCCCGTTAACATCTCGCGTGCCCTTTTGATATGCAAATTAGGCAACGAGATGTTAGGGTTGTGATATTCAAAACCATGAATGCCCCAAATATGTTAATTATGACAATATAAAAACGACTTGAATAAGTAGAATAAATTATCCTGATCATTTTGGTACCAATATTTTGATATTACGTCTTAATATAGTCGAGAAATTGGTAAATTAAATCGGGCCTATTTATTTAGGTCACGTCGTACTCGTAGTCGTAATGGCGAGGGCGAACTTGCGTCGAGATCCCTTATATCTGAGGCAGTTATATTATGGTCAATTATCAACATCTATACATGAAAAATAATTATATCAGATACAAAAAAGTCCAACTTTATTTTAAAAACAACTTTTCATAGATACTTTATAAAATAAAACAGAAAAAATGGTTTTTAGATGGCTTGTTTACCTTCTTCGTTACAGGCCGTGGTAAACAGGTGATCGTAAACACCCCCATTTTCAAAGTCTTGTATTCTTATTAATATTCGGTATAATGAAATGAAAATGGTACTAATGCACGCATGAGAATTTATTAATTATTTTGATAACAATATTCCTTGTGTTTATCGTGTCTTGTTTGAGAAAACGGGTCAGAGCGTTGACCTGCCTACGTCTTTTGGGAAAATGGCCGCGCGTACCGACGAGTGAAAACACCCATTTTCGAAGCCCCGTAAAACAATGAAACTGTCGAATTAATTAAATAAAATTGGTCCTAATGCACACTTTAGGTTTTAGTCTTTATTTTAATAACAATATTTCATATGTAAATCTTGTCTAGTTTGAGAAAATGGGTCAGAGCGTTGGGCTATCTACCTCTTTCAGAAAATGGCCGCGCGTACCGACGAGTGAAAACACCCATTTTCGAAGCCCTGTAAAACAATAAAATTGTCGAATTAATTAAATAAAATTGGTCCTAATGCACACTTTAGGTTTTAGTCTTTATTTTGATAACAATATTTTATATGAAAATCTTGTCTAGTTTGAGAAAATGGGTCAGAGCGTTGGGCTGTCTACCTCTTTCAGAAAATGGCCGCGCGTACCGACGAGTGGAAACACCCATTTTCGAAGCCCCGAAAAACAATAAAATTATCCAATTTATTAAACAAAATTGGTCCTAATGCACACATTATGTTTTAGTCTTTATTTTGATAACAATATTTCATATGTAAATCTTGTCTAGTTTGAGAAAATGGGTCAGAGCGTTGGGCTGTTTACCTCTTTCAGAAAATGTCCGGGCATACCGAAGAGTGAAAACCTCTATTTTTGAACCTCCGGTATATGATGAAATCGTCAAATAAATTAATCAAAATTGGTTCTAATGCACGCACTAGGTTTTCATTTTCGATTTGCCACCAATATTTTATGTGTAAGTCTAGTAATGACGAAGAAAATGGGACAGAGCATATGCCTATTTTACTCTCTTTGACGATATCTGGGTCATAACGGCGAATGTCAAAGCTCCGCTTTGAAGCTAGATATTATAACAATATATCAATATATTTTGATAAAATTGGTATTTATTGAAACAGTAAGGTTTTTTCTACATGTACGTATCAATATTTTATATGTTTATTGTGTGATGCTTGAGAAAATCATGTTATTTGATCACCCTTCTCGGATAGGACTGGGCAATGTTTTGATCTCGTTCAGATCTCGTTACACGCGAGTTTTCGTTACTATTCTCAAGGCGGTGTAGAGAGTTGCGAATCCTTCTGTTTATAAGTCCTTGTATATATGAACTTTATCAAAATTCCAGCGGAGGGGTCGGATCCCCCGACACCCCCCGACTCTCTGGATACGCGCTTGTACAAAGCAAATAAAAAGTTTCCATACTTCTTTGAATGAAATATCAGAGAGTCAGACAGAGAGCACTGGGCAAGCGGTCTTCCCTGCTTGAGGCCAGATGGTGCTCTTTAATTTTTCCAAGGTTAAAAGAGATAAGACTTTCGAAATTTACATGAATTGATTATTTGTATATGTGAAAATAAAATAATGATATTAAAATCTACCAAGAATTTAAATGATGAATACCGGAAAAAAAATTTAATCGTTCAGGATGATTTTGCGGGCTCAGAATTTCAAAATAAATTTTGACCAATCAGAAGCGAGCATTTATTTTTGAGCAGAGGAAACGCTGGAACGGACTGTTCACCAAAATTCTACACATAAACTGAAGAAAACACGCATTCGATTGCAATGGATAGGTAAGATGAGAATATCAATGGTGAAAATTAAGTATTATGTAGTATTTGCTTCTTTTTAACAGATGTATGTATGTCAATATTGCTGGCTCGGCCCGGCCCACGCGTTGCATTGTTTTCAGAATTTTGTCCAGTGTCTGTTCGAACCAGAAATCTGTAACGTTGCCGTTATTTAACCTTTTCTTACAAGGAATCATTCACATTTATTAGTTACTGTTAAATTAATTTGATTTGAATCGGCAATTCAAATCCCATTATTTATGGCAAGGACTTATAAACAGAAGGATTGGAATCTCGTCTTTTCCCGTTAACATCTCGCGTGCCCTTTTGATATGCAAATTAGGCAACGAGATGTTAGGGTTGTGATATTCAAAACCATGAATGCCCTAAATATGTTAATTATGACAACATAAAAACGATTTGAATAAGTAGAATAGATTATCCTGATCATTTTGGTACCAATATTTTGATACAACGTCTTGAAATAGTCGAGAAAATGGTAAATTAAATCGGGTCTATTTATAAAGGTCACGTCCCCGTCGTACTCGTAGTCGTAATGGCGAGGGCGAACTTGCGTCGAGATCCCTTATATCTGAGACAGTTATATTATGGTCAATTATCGACATCTATACATGAAAAATAATTCTATCAGATACAAAAAAGTCCAACTTTATTTTAAAAGCAATTTTTCATAGATACTTTATAAAATAAAACAGAAAAAAATGGTTTTTAGATGGCTTGTTTACCTTCTTCGTTACAGGCCGTGGTAAACAGGTGATCGTAAACACCCCCATTTTCGAAGTCTTGTATTCTTATTAATAATCGGTATCATGAAATGAAAATGGTACTAATGCACGCATTAGGATTTATTAATTATTTTGATAACAATATTCCTTGTGTTTATCGTGTCTTGTTTGAGAAAACGGGTCAGAGCGTTGACCTGCCTACGTCTTTTGGGAAAATGGCCGCGCGTACCGATGAGTGAAAACACCCATTTTCGAAGCCCCGTAAAACAATGAAATTGTCGAATTAATTAAATGAAATTGGTCCTAATGCACACATAAGGCTTAAGTCTTTATTTTGATAACAATATTTCATATGTAAATCTTGTCTACTTTGAGAACATGGGTCAGAGCGTTGGGCTATCTACCTCTTTCAGAAAATGGCCGTGCGTACCGATGAGTGAAAACACCCATTTTCGAAGCCCCGTAAAACAATAAAATTGTCGAATTAATTAAATAAAATTGGTCCTAATGCACACATTAGGTTTTAGTCTTTATTTTGATAACAATATTTCATATGTAAATCTTGTCTAGTTTGAGAAAATGGGTCAGAGCGTTGGTCTATCTACCTCTTTCAGAAAATGGCCGCGCGTACCGACGAGAGAAAACACCCATTTTCGAAGCCCCGTAAAACAATAGAATTGTCGAATTGATTAAACAAAATTGGTCCTAATGCACACATAAGGTTTTACTCTTTATTTTGATAACAATATTTCATATGTTAATCTTGTCTAGTTTGAGAAAATGGGTCAGAGCGTTGGGCTGTTTACCTCTTTCAGAAAATGGCCGCGCGTACCGACGAGTGAAAACACCCATTTTCGAAGCCCCGTAAAACAATAAAATTGTCAAATTAATTAAATAAAATTGGTCCTAATGCACACATTAGGTTTTAGTCTTTATTTTGATAACAATATTTCATATGTAAATTTTGTCTAGGTTGAGAAAATGGATCAGAGCGTTGGGCTGTTTACCTCTTTTAGAAAATGTCCGGGCATACCGAAGAGCGAAAACCTCTATTTTTGAACCTCCGGTATACGATGAAATTGTCGAATAAATTAATCAAAATTGATTCTAATGCACACACTAGGTTTTCATTTTCGATTTGCTACCAATATTTTATGTGTAAGTCTAGTAATGAATGAGAAAATGGGACAGAGCATATGCCTATTTAACTCTCTTTGACGATATCTGGGTCATAACGGCGAATGTCAAGGCTCTGCTTTGGATCTAGATATTATAACAATATATCAATATATTTTGATAAAATTGGTATTTATTGAAACAGTAAGGTTTCTTCTACATGTACGTATCAATATTTTATATGTTTATTGTGTGATGCTTGAGAAAATCATGTTATTTGATCACCCTTCTCGGATAGGACTCGGCAATGTTTTGATCTCGTTCAGATCTCGTTACACGCGAGTTTTCGTTACTATTCTCAAGGCGGTGTAGAGAGTTGCGAATCCTTCTGTTTATAAGTCCTTGTTTATGGTCAGATGGACAGTGATGAGCTGCCCCCCTTCCTGATAGTCATGTTCAGAGTTATTCTGTTGTCAATTGTATTGTTTTACAGTTCTATTGAATGTGTAATATGAACTCATGGAAAAGCCATCTATGAGGACGAAGTCAAAACACTGTTATTATACCCCCCTCCCCCCCCCCCCCACCCTGCAAAGGAAGTTTTGGGGGTACATTTTGTATATAGGAAAGGCAGTGGCTCCGGATACGAACATTCGTATCTTTAGACCTATGTCTCGGCGTATGAACATGTTTCCGATTGGTCTGTAACTGTAACGTGACTCGGGTCATGTGTCCATAACAAAATAAAAAAAGTTGTATCCATATCAAGGTATACGAGTTTATTCTGCATTATCTGTAATTTAGCAACCGGGACAAGAGGCTATTTTCTATGCTCTCAATCATAATAGTGATCACTGATCAGTAATAGACGCGCACTTGTCAGCTGTTGTGTGCACGTACTGACTTTCCGTCGCTCCAGCAGAATTTGAAGTTTTTGAAAGTTTTGAGACGATAACAAATACGTACATGTAGCTGAAACTCCATGCTTTTTACTTAATTAACTTTTCAGAATATGTCACAAAAAAGATACAATTTGAACACTAGATTCATTGAAAAAAAAAAAACGAACCAAATTGAAAGATATATGCAGAAGCTCACTACGATTTGTGTTCGTACGCCGAGACATAGGACTGAAGATACGAACGTTCGTATCCGGAGCCACTGCCTATAGGAAATTAGGAATCACCCTATCGGTCCGTCTGTCTGTCTGTCTGCCATCCGGTTAAGAAGTTTCGAAAGCAGATTTCTTTATAATATTAATGGTAGGCCTTTCATATTTCATATACACATTCACCATAAAGAGTACTACATTTTGATACCATGACTTTTGACCCTGTGACCTTGACCTTCAGCCTATACAACATTTTATGTTAAGAAGTTTTGAAAGCAGATTTCTTTTACACTATTAATGGTAGGACTTTCATGTTTCATACTCACAATCACCATGACTTTTACCCTGTGACCTTCACCCTATACAACATTTTATGTTAAGGTGTTTTGAAAGCAGATTTCTTTTATACTATTAATGGTAGGACATTCATATCTCATACACACATTCACCATTAAAAGTTCTACATTTTGTAGGGCTGTCACGATACGCTAAGCTCACGATACGATACGTATCACGATATTTACTCACGATAGGCAGGGTTCTCATTAAATTTGGAAGTAGGAGGTGAATCAAGAAAAAGTAGGAGGCGATCAAAGGATGCATGCACTGAAGGCGTGAGACCTCTAGGGGGCCCGGGGCATGTTCCCCCGGAAAGTTTTTGAAATTTAAAAGGCAATAGAGGGCATTTCCCACCATTTAGACCCTATAAAATATCATTAAATCAAGTATATATTTTTGAAATTTACAAGGCAATGGAGGGCATTTCTTCCAGCCATCTAGACAGTAAAAAAAATACTATAGATATTTTTTCCTTGAATAGTACTTTTATAACATGTGTTGCAAGTTTTGTGAACAATTTTCACTACTAGCATTCTCATTAATAAGAGAAATGCTTGGAATTTCCTGTTATACTGGGAAATAGTTGTTTTCTTTCTATCCAAATAGATTGTAAACTAACTCAATAGCTTTCTGATTCCTACATCATGTACATGAAAAATAAATCTTACGTTTAGTCACCTAAACCCCCCCCCCCCCCCCACACTTTCGCCCATGGAAGCTTTGAACTATCAGTCATAATATTGGTACTTTGATGTATTTTTATGGCTCTCCTCATTGTGAACAATTCTGATTTTTTTTAAAATAAAAAACATTTTCCTCTCGCATTTTTTGAGAGCATTGAGTTTTAATATAGATCGTTCGGTCCATGGATGTTAGATATTAAACAAGTATGTGACGTTTTTGAATTCTGCAAGGGGGATCACGCACTCAGCAGTTACTGTCGGCTCACATCTTTTTGCGGATGCATCAACAGACTCAATATTACAACGAATTGTTGATATTGTTTGTATAATTACTAGTACGTTGTTTACATACAGAAAATAGACCGAGGTAGAAAATTATATGAACTTGCGTTTGATGTTTACACACGAAAGACCGGTTGTTGATTGGTAAATAACAATACAATTTTTGTATTTAAAAAAAATCTTATTTACAGGCGTGAAAAGTCGAGATCTAATCGTCCCATTGTGCTTCTTTAATATACGTTATTGTAAAATGACCCGTCACGCTGCGTTGAAATCAATGTTTTCTCACTGTAGTTACGGAAATATTTAACGCGTACCTTGTATAGTGACAGCTTCTTTAAAGGACAACGCAATTTCCTTTAATTTAGTAGACGTTCAATTTTCGTACTTAAAAAAACTGACATTGAAATACGACACTTTTTTTACGGAAAGTAGACGGCGATTTTACCCAAAGTTTGAGGCGAGAACCCTGGATAGGATTTGTATCACGATACATCATTTTTATTGTAGATATGTAGGCATTTCTGCAATTCGTCAGATATTTTAATAAAACAAGTTCAACAACAACAAATTAAGATCATTCATAACTTGAATGCTTTGAGAATTATTGTATTGACTAGAAAACACAGTGATTGGAAATCTATGGGTCCTGGGTGCAGGTCGCAAAGGCAGATTAATTCCCTGAACTTTTACTCTCTTATTAAGCTGATTTAATTTAATTTTTCAATTTTTCTTTCAGTATACCTGGTGTAGCCTTGACATTACTTTCTTATCCAAGCATGTGTACGGTGCACGATCAGAGGCCATCTACGACATCTTAACTGTATATCTGATGCTGAATGTGGAAAAGAATGATGTACATATTCAAAAGATGTAGAGTACTGTAACCAAAAGTTGCCATGGACATGGATCAAGGATTGGTATGACTAAAAGTTAAACATGTATTATATTAACAATTGTAATACATTATGTATATCCATCATGTCCTGTAATATTGTGAAATGTCTTAAATACTTAAATGTCTTTATTTGAAATCGAATCTTGTAAATTGTGTGTCGTTATTTTGGACTTGGAACAAAAAACCATCGGACATTTTGTCTGGCATTTTGTCTGACATTTTGTCTGGCTCGAAACTAGAAACTGTCAGACATTCGAAAAATCCACTGGAGATTGCCGGCAATCCGGCACTTTTCGTAAACTCTGAAGACTTATTTGATAAATTTCAACATATTAAATCTTCATTTTCACTTTCAGGTCAATATTGTACTGTAACCATTGAAGAACTAGAAGGACTGCATAAAAAATTAGCATCCAATGATGTCAATGTAAGCTTCTTACTATATTGAGTTGAGACACTTCATTTATGTCGCCTGCAACATAAGAGCGACATAAAGGGATCATTTGTCAGGCGTCTGCCTGTCTGTCTGTCTATCTGTCTGGTAGTCACACTTTTACATTTTTGGCCATACATCATACATCTTTCAAATTGGCAGGGATGGTAAAGCATGATTGGACTAAATTTTTACCCAAATCAGATCAGGGTCATTTTCAAGGAAGAGGTCACACATTTTTGGTCAAACAACAAATAACTATTTATAACAGACACAGACAGATAAGTTGTGGGAGAAAAACAATCAAACAAAACCATGAGGGAGGGATGGCTAAATCTCAACCCTCATGTACAAAATTTTGCTTGTCCACGACTGGGCAGGCCTCGTTCTTGACTTGCAGAATTTTGCACACTCGGGTTGATATTTCACTATCACCGTGGTATAATAGAGAGGTTGAGCAAACCGAATTTGAACACGTACGTCAAAAAGTTGTTTATGATGTCATAACATTTTGCGCTCCACACACCTGTGTAACACGTTCGGTAAAACATGTAAAGTACACGTTTATGATTAAATGTACTCGTAGATTTTATAAGCAACTGAATGCAGATAACCTATGAAAACCTATATTCAATTTATTTGGGAACTTATGTTCTTTCTGAATATTAGAAGGGATTGCAAATAAAATGTATCACATTTTAAAGAAGAACCCTCAAATTTGACCAAAAATTTTACTCTTGAAGTTTAATTTTTATGTTATATAAATCTGATTACTTGGAATAGATAAATCAATTCACTGTCAATGCTGAATGCACCTTACCTTTAGAATCTAGATTGCAAGTTATCGACGAATAAGCAGTTGTAAACAAAATATAAATTATGTCACAAAACATATATACGATTTACACATAGCAGTACGTGTTGTGACATCTGCTCAACCACATAACTTCAACGTGTAAACAGATAACATGTAAATACACGTACAAGTTCTCGTACACGTACAAGTTCTCGTACACGTACAAGTTCTCGTACACGTACAAGTTCTCGTACACGTACAAGTTGGGTTTGCTCAACCTCTCTTTAATTTTAATTCTATGGGGGGATAAATTTGTGCCTTTTGGGAACTTCCACTTTCTTATAATTCACAAATTGTTGACATAAGCATCTTGTGACATCCTAACCTGCAATATTAGTTCTCTACAACTGTAGTTTGTAATTCTGTTGCCGCTTACTGTATCATTTTTTTTTCATTCATTCCAGGTGAGACAGAAGACAGAAGAAAAAGTAGAGGACAGAAGAAAAAGTAGAGGACAGAAGAAAAAGTTTTGTAACAGTGGTCTGAAACATCATGAACTGGGATTTCCGTCGAGTGTCAATCTCTGCAGAATAACAAATTTTATCTGAAAGAGATCTCTTTGTGACTTTGTCTGTTTTTGGCAAGGGTAAAATTTGTCTATCATTTCTAAACACTTGTTTAAAAGTATCTGGTTTTTTTTCAAAAAATACAAGTACATTTTATTTCTGTAGTGGTTTCAAGGGACACGTCCATCTTTTTCTAAATTTCATTTCCATCTTAAAAAACATGACACATTAATATCAATGAAGAATGGAAGATGCCATTTTTACTCCCCTACCGGCAACGCCGAAGGGGACTCTTAGTTTCCTCTCGGTCTGTCTGTCTGTCTGTCTGTCCGTCTGTCCCATTTTCAGTTTTCCGGACTTTTTTTCGCTGTTGTTGCATATATTGAACTCATTTTTGGTATGTGGATATATCTCAATGTGATACAGATCAAGTTTGAGTTTGCTTTCGATTGACCTAACTTAACAAGAGTAATGGCCCTTTTGACTTAGCAAATTTTATGAAAGTTTCAGTTTTCCGGATTTTTTTCCGCTGTTGTTGGATAAATTGAACTCGTTTTTGGTATGTGGATATATCTCAATGTGATACAGATCAAGTTTGAGTTTGCTTTTGATTGACCTAATTTTACAAGAAATATTGCCCTTGGACTTAGCAAATTTTATGAAAATCTCAGTTTTCCGGACTTTTTTCCGCTGTTGTTGGATAAATTGAACTCATTTTTGGTATGTGGATATATCTCAATGGGATACAGGTCAAGTTTGAGTTTGCTTTAGATTCATCTATTTTTACAAGAGTTATGGCCCTTGGACTTAGCAAATTTTATGAAAGTTTCAGTTTTCCGGACTTTTTTCCGCTGTTGTTGCATATATTGAACTCATTTTTGGTATGTGGATATATCTCAATGTGATACAGATCAAGTTTGAGTTTGCTTTCGATTGACCTAATTTTACAAGAGTAATGGCCCTTGGACTTAGCAAATTTTATGAAAATTTCAGTTTTCCGGACTTTTTTCCGCTGTTGTTGGATAAATTGAACTCATTTTTGGTATGTGGATATATCTCAATGGGATACAGGTCAAGTTTGAGTTTGCTTTAGATTCATCTATTTTTACAAGAGTTATGGCCCTTGGACTTAGCAAATTTTATGAAAATTTCAGTTGCTGGACTTTTCTTTGGGTCTATTGCAAATAATGCACTGTTTTTTGGTAAATGAAGACATCTCAGTGTGATACAGACCAAGTTTGAGTTTGGTTTCCATTGGCCTATTTTTACAAGAGTTATGGCCCTTGGACTTAGCAAATTTCATGAAATTTTTAGTTTCCCGGACTTTTTCATGCCTGTTATTGCAGATAATGAGCTGATTTTTTGTATGTGAATACATTATAGTGTGATGCAGATTTGAGTTTAATTTAGACTAACTAATTTTCACAAGAGTTATGGCCATTGGACTTAGCAAATTTTGTGAATTCAGTTTCCCAGACTTTTCTTGGCTGTTGTTGCAGAAGATGAACTGATGAACAGAGATGCAAGTCATAAATTTATGCCGCCGGTAGGGGACTTATATCGCACAGCGATCATTGCATTTTTAAATTTGAAAGCTCAAAATTGTATATTTTTGATTTCATGGAATCTTGTACATCTGATGTTGAATAAGCATGTATTCTGAATAAATATTACACAGTATGATAAGCATGTTTTAGGGTTTTTTTATCATGACATACATGTAAAGAGTACATAGAAGAATATACATGTAGCCTTGATAATGATATAAAGGAATACGAAAAGTACAGGATTCAAAACTTTCAAATTCACTGTATATACTAACACATAAAGAGATATTATTTCCTTTTTCATACAGTTACAGTATATGGAAACCAGTTTACAATTTTACAAGATATGGAAACCAAAAGGAAACATTAAGTTTCGAACTAATTTCCAACATGGAAACCAGCTCTTACACATGCTTACAAGATGTGGAAACCAAAAGGAAACTTGAGGTTTCCAACCCGATTCCAAGTGGTTTCCATCGTGGAAACCAGCTCTTATACAGGTTTACAAGGTATGGAAACCAAAAGGAAACTTGAGGTTTCCAACCCGATTCCAAGTGGTTTCCATCGTGGAAACCGGGCGGTTAGCGCTTTCCAAACACATGGAAACCACTGGTTTCCATTATGGAAACCTGGTGGAAACCACATGGAAACCCCGGGTTTCCATGTGGTTTCCACCAGGTTTCCAAGGTATGGAAACCTGTTTTTTCGTCCTGTGTCATGTTTTGAAAAATGAAGAAAACTGAACGTTTTCGGTAATGAAAGATGGGAAAGCTTATGAATCTGACGAAAAACTTTTAAGAATTTTGCAGTTCCACATTTTGCCGTTTATTCGTGCCGTTATACATGCACCCCTCCCCCCAACGAACTATTGAGTAAGAAAATACTATTATATACACAGAATAGGGGTATAATTTGTTCGATACTGCATGAATTAATCAATCTAAAGATATGCAAAAAACAAAAACCAAATAAAAAAAAAAAAAAAAAAAAGAACGTTTGCAAGAAGAAAAGGGGGGAAAACTGATGAATCTGACGGAAAACTGAAGAATTTGGCCGTTCCACATTATTGTATTTCTGTTACACATTGTCTAGAGACCCCCCCCCCCCCCCGAAACGATTGATAAAAAAATCATATTATACACGCACATAGGAATAAAAATAAAAGTATCTCCAGCATGACCACCCTGCACTGACCCAGCGGAACAAATCCACAAGACAACAACAGATTTACATCAGAAATAGCTTAAAAAGTTGAATAATTCTTTCATTTACATTTGATCAATTAGATTGATATATAAATTCAGGGGCAGATCCAGGTAAGGGAGCGTGCCTCAAACCAAATACAGATGAGAGGTCTGAGGGAGGAGGTTCAGGAGGGTGATCGCCCCGACGCAATTTTAATTGTTTAAGCACTTTTGGTACCTTAACTCATCGGGTTATGTGGCATAAGAAATAACAATAATTTCGCCCTTTTGGACAATTTTGGTTGAAAAGTGGTTGTCAGAATAATCAGATTTTAGTACTTTACCCCTTACTTTGGCAAAAGTTGGGGGGGGGGGGGGGGGTAGGGCGCTCTCACACCCCTCACAGGTGCTCGTTGACGTTGTTTATTTAATTCCAATTTAAGTTCAGATAATCTGTTCAGATAATCTTTGTAAGTCAATAATGCTCCAAATCCGCCAATGAAACTGTATCGGATACAAATACAAGATTATTTATTTCTTGGGATGTGGAATGTCAGAACCATTTTGAATTTTTTTCACAATATCCGTACAGATCACCGTGTTCGTCCCTCTTATCTAGTATGTGCATGTTACACATGATGCGCGGAATTTGAAAAGCAAATGGTGCATGGTGATGACGGTGGTAGTGGTGTGTAAATAAATAAATAAATAAATAAATATATAGAAATATATAGATTTATAAAAAAAATATGGCGCTGTCACGAGGGATTCGTCTTGTTAATTGAGACGATTCTTGTAGTTATTATTTCAAGCTTAACCTCCCCCCCCCCCCCCCCTCCAATATGTCCACACACGATCATGCCCTACTTTTTTTATTTCTGAATTAACATACTAAGCATGTTTCAACGAACAAGTCGGTAAAAAAAGTACTTTAAAAGTATGTCAAACTCCGCGGTCAAGGTCGCCGGTGCCAATTCATGGAAAGGTCACAAGGAATCCACGCGGAATGTGAAAGCTTTATTACGCACAATTCAAAAGTTAAAAGCTTACAAAAACTCTTGACATCATAATTAAAATAAAATCAACGAAATATACGATAACGAGATTAAAGTGAAAAAAATTATGTTATCTGTAAATGAATGGGATTTTAAGTAAAGAATAATTCTAAACATATTTCAAAAAAAAAATCTCTAAACCGCAATTTAGAAAAAAAAGAGAAAAGAATCGAAAAAAGGCAAACAAAACCGTTGGTGAAACCCGTATTTTATTGATACTTCATAGATTATGTTATATTTTTTCTTCCTATTTTAGAATTGTTTCCAACTGTTAATACTAGCCTGAGTACCGTAAACTTATGGAATAAGTTATAAATAACTTATAGTTTTTGTGTACATGTACAAATATTTTAATCATTTATGTTATCATGCATATCATTCCTTTGGTAGTCATTTCTTTTCTAGACACGTCAAGTGATTTCTGACGATTAAATTAGTGTACGCAAATGTTAGAAGCAAACTTGAGCTTATGGAATTATGTAATATACTATGCTTCAGTTTCGTGTACATCCACAAACAAATTGTTTACATGTAGGCCTATAATACTATTATCATTTTTTTTTTCTTTTTTTATATTCAAATTTTTAGACAAAGAATAATGAAATAGAATTTGAAATGTAAAAAATGAAAAACAAAAAAAGTTAAATAAGTATATTTTAAAAAGATTATGTACGTTAAAATATGAAGAGCGAAATTGTTTTCGAACGTGTTTCATACATACGAATCGGCTTCGTTGCTATGACACTATGTAAACACACCATGAGCTATTTTTAGCAGGAAGTTTAAAGTTTTCAGCATTCAAAACATCAAATACACGCTTCTTCTTTCGGAAAACTCTCTTCCATTACGTGTTTGTATGGTTTTATCCGAAAATTTAGTCCCTTCTTTTCTGTTTATGACTTACGTGTAGACTTACGTGTGGTCGAGGGCAGTCGTAGATTTACGCCAAAATTTACACGTAAACTAAGTTTGTCGTAAGTTACGACTTTTAGTAAAACAGAAAAATCATGAAAAATGTCGTAACTTACGCCTAAGTCTGAACTTACGCCTAAGTTTACACTTACGACCCTTAGTAAAACTGGCGCCAGAACCTCAACTGCCTGGGGCTCAAACTCAGGCTCTTAAATTTGGAAGGATGACTTGCGAGGCCCGAAGAGTCGTTCGGTGGTTCGGGGTGCCCCCCCCCCCCCCCCCCCGAAAAAAAAATGAATGGGGCAGACGTGTATATGAATTGAATCTAAAAGTTATCATATCAATCATTTTAACATTTTCTCAATATCAATGTAACTTCAAATTCTCTTCGGTAATGGACGGTTCAAGAAATTTGACCAAGGGTTAAGCCAATATTGAGAGATTCTGATTTTAATTTTGAAAAAAAAAAAAATGAATAAAAACCCGAAACTCCGCAAATTGCAAGGGCTAGATAAATTGTAGTCCGACTTGCAGACCTGCGACGGTGTTATCTGTTTTTTCGCCTTCGGTCTGACTGCTATGTATAGGCAAAACTTGAGAATTTTTGTGCGAAAAAAAAATTCGGCAAGTCCTCCTTTTTTGACAAATTCCAGTCTCTTCAACCAAAAAATATTCACCCAGTCCTCCTGCCCCTAAAAAATCCCCTCTAAGCCTGGTTTCACCTCTTCTTCTCTTCCGATTTTCCTCTGATCGAAGACATTTTGTCATGCGCACAGAGGTGAAACCAGGCCTAGAGGGGATATTTTAGGGGCAGAAGGACTGGGTGACTCATTTTTTGGTTGTAGAGACTGGAATTTGTCAAAAACAAAGGACGACTTGCAAAAAAAATTTCACAACGAAATTCTCAAGTTTTGCCTATGCATAGCAGTCAGACCGAAGACGAAAAAACATATAACACCGTCGTAGGTCTGCAAGTCGGACTAGATAAATTGCTATTCAAAATCGTGATTTGTCGCCGGGGTTCCCCCGCCCCCTAAACTCTCTACCAGCTGGGCTCGATCTGCCCTGGACCCATATGGGCCTGAATTAAGCGCCCACTCACATCTGTGAGTTGGGGGAGGGGATGGCAGTGGGGTAATTTTTTTTCCTCGGGGATCCCCCCGCCCCCATCTATCGGACTCCCGTATCTCCCTCGGGCCTTCGTGTTCTTGTTTTGCATGTCATCCCAAATCCCCGACAGTTTCTGGATCAGCACCCGTATCTCGCTATGAAAATCCCCTATAACTGCTAAGGCGAACATTTTTATTATGAACAAGAAACTACTCAAAACAGGTGAAGCTAGATCTATATTTAGACAAGGAAAACCCCGACCATGCCCAACAGAAAGAAAAAACGAAGAAACGATCATTACGATGAAAACAGGGTTAACTGAGTACTCACAATCATATTTACAAGAATTTAAAAGGTTTAATGATATGACTGTTGGGTGATGCCTTCGTTTCAGTATCAAGTAGGTAATGTTTTAGATGTAACTCGAATTGCCTCTGACCAATATATTAGCTGCAGCTGGTACGTTAAAAGCTGAACAGACCTGTTTTATTTTTTCCATTTTCTTAATTCAATTTCTATCAAATTGTAAGCAACCAACGTCAGTACTTTGCATATTTACCTAAGATAAAGCGATTATTGTATCACGGAGAAGGGGGGGGGGAGCTATATGTGTAAGTGCAAATAAGCCCTTTTCACATAACTGCGGTCAAGTTGTTTTGGACGGCAAAATAAGTACTTTTCCCGCAATATGACGTCAAGGACAATCAGTTTTTAACTGTGATGTAAAGAAAGTGGGTACTTGCCGTCCACAAAACACTAGTCACGCAGTAATGTGAAAAAGGCTTATAGGCCTATGATTATTTTTCAATTTTGAGTTGGAAGTCTTCCATGCATGTTAAACCACTGGTACAGTGGTGATCGTAGTAGTTTACACACTGTTTTTCGGAAACTTCGGGCACACCTCGGAAACTTCGTTAGGAAAAACTGGCAATTCGGAAACTTCGGGCAAAATTCCGCCCTAAATTTACCGATGTTACCTAAAATTCCTAACTTTCCGAATTTCACCGGAATAACCTAAATAATTGTATTTACCCGAAATCCAAAACGAGGCTGCGTTAATATTTATTATTATTGTTTATTTCTTTTAATAAATATATTATTTCGAAATTGTTTTTCATTTGAAGGCATCAAATGTACAACTGATTCAATTTGATTGTCTAACGAGCATCATTTGCACCATAAAGTGGCGATAAAATTCATTTTCGTTTTCTATTATTGCAAACCACGGATCTGTAATTTTTTGCCGATAAGTCGAGGTTAATTTCCTCAAATTTTAGAAAATAAGATATATTCAAGGATAATTTTAATATAAAATAAGACAAGTGATCCCTCTCCTTTGCCTTTAGATGTGGTATGGGTCACCCCCCCCCCCCCCTCTCCCCAATCAAACACAGACATACATGTACATTTTTTCACTCACTACCGAAAAATTACATATTGCATAATGATGATAATAAAACAGCTTTATCTCTCTCTCTCTTTATTTTATTTTCCCCCTTTTTTTTTATATGAATAGCTCTGCATTTTGTCGGATTCGGAATGTTCTAGGTCTACTTTCGGTTTCAAAACATTACTACGATCGAATTTTTGTAGCAGTAAAACTTGATGTTTTATATTTCTCCCTTGGTGAAATGCACGAAACAGTCAGGAATTTGATGAAGAATGATCATAGCCGTGTTACATATTGAAGAACAGACTGGTAAATGTCAGTACTGACAGCAAGGTATCCAAGAATCTGCAAGATGTGCATGGTAGAATTGTTGCATCATGGCATGCATGTACATGTACTGATGAATGGTACCAGGGACGTATACAGTACGTATCAAAAACAACAACAAACATGGTCCAAACATAATGAAGGAATCGCAAACTACTGTCAGAGCCACTGCATTCAATCCAACAATTAACAATTGACGTACGGATTGATGTACGTTTCTACGTACGGCCCGGTATTCTGGAAATTCAACGGTAGGTTAGTACACGTAGGACATGTAAAATGATCTGATGATGTTTAATTTTGTTTGTGATTCGGGCTTGGACCGTTTTATTATGCTGCTGTTGACTGATAATCCTTACTCGGGTAGGGACTATCAGCATGATCAGTCAATGGCAGTGTAATATAACGGTGATTATGTTAACGTTGACCGATAGTCCTTACTAGAGTAAGTCGACGGCAGTATAATATATAATTGACTGATAAATCGATCCTTACTCTGGTTAGGACTATCAGTAAATAGCAGCATATTAGAACAGTTTGTGCCTGAATAACAAAATTAAGAGATTATGATTTAAATCACAGTCCACCAGTCTTTACAAAAAAATTCACTGGCCCAAAGACAAGCTAGACATTGAAAATGCCCCCATCTAAAAAGTATTTGGCTTGGTTGCAAAGCAATTCCAGTCTATAGATTGACGATGTCCGCCTGTCTGTCTATCCGTCTGTCTGTCATCCGTTGTCAACATTTTGGTTAAAGTTTCTGGTTAAAGCAAAATCTAAGAAACTTTACCTTGACCTTTGACTTTGACATAGTTAAAGATTTTGGTTGAAGTTTCTAGTTAAAGCAAAATCTAATGAACTTTATGCAGTAGAAACTTTATGTTATACATGTAGGTTGCCTTTGACAAGACCTTTCAATTTATCTCGTAACATTTGACCGAGTGACCTTGACCTAGTTAATGGTTTTGCTTAAGTGTCTCATTGAACCAAAATCTCAGGAGCTATATACATAGTAGAAACATAATATTATACTTATTGGTTGCCTCTGACAAATCCTTTCAATTTATGCCATAACATTTAACCTGACCTTGACCCAGTTAGTGACGAAAACTTACTTTGCAATCCGGCCATACTGTCTTTAGCAGTGTTTTATTTGTTTATAAAATATAATTGCATTATTGCATTCCTCTACCATATAACCATATAATTTACGACTAAGTGAGAACTATACAATGATATCTATTTGGTAATAATAGGAATTTACCTTTATGATTTATTGTTAGATGATGTGATTTAGATGTTTGTTATCATCACATTTTTTTTGTACTTGTTTTATTTCAGGATAATGAGAGTCAACACATACAACATGGTCAAACAGAAGTGAGTGATCATGGATTGGTGCGGCATAGCTTCCTTCCTTCATAATTTGTGTATATTGGACACCAGAATCAAGACAAGATGAAGAAAAATTAACAGATTTATATTGCATGTAATACATGTATGTGGAATGGCAAAAACATGTGGTTTCTGATGTACTCAGATTGAGAAATTTAATGTCGCCATATAAAAATCACTTAGTTAGGCTGTTTGTTCATCTGTCTCTGACTGTCTGTCCGTTTGTCAGTCTGTCACATATTTGTCTGTAACTTACTTGATATACATCATTCAAACATTTTTTTTTAAACTTGCAGAGATAGTAAAGCATGATGAGACTCAGCAGGTCAAGGTCACTTTCAAGGTCAAAGATCATTACGAAGCATTTTTAATTAAAAGTTTTAAAATTTCATTTATTTTTCATCAAAATGTTTTGAAACATTGTATAATTCAAGAAATCGGCATTGATATATTAGGGCAGGGACAATACTGCACCCAGCCGATATGATACATATCATGATACCCGATATCGGATATATTATGTATCGCAATACTTTATAAATTGATAAAACGTTCTCAAAATCCTATTTGATACTATTTATATTCATCATATATAAGTAGCTTTTTTCGTTCAACAGGTTATATGTATTCAATACTAGCTTTCTGACCAGAATTTTTTCTGATTCCTATAACATGTACTTCATAAACCAGGAAACAAAATGTTTACATGTACTTTCATTTTCTCTGAAAGTTATTTTTGTTTTTGGCGTGGTGGACAAAAATCCAGAAAATTCAATAAAAAAATTTTTGTAAAATTTTAACTTTGGCGTGTTTGGATATATCGATACTTGGATCGAGAAAAAAAAATATTGTGATGCATTGATGAATCAGAGTATTGTACTAGCCCTATGATATATGTCACAGGTTTTTAGATCATGTGTCACATACTTGTGAACTTAAGTGAAAAGGGAGGGGGATGTTCATTGAAGATACATGATCATATATATATATATATGGCTACAGTATCTATAGCTAATTGATATGCATCATAATGAAGTATGTTTAGAGGCTATAGTCTAGCTCAAGGTCGTTTTCAAGGTCAAGGCAATGTTTTAGGGTCAAACATGTGACAGGTGACATACCTGTTCTTTAACAGTGTTAATCTTGTACTCAAATGTAGACAGTAATTTACCATCTACTGCCATTCACACTTGCTGTCTTTTGACAGTTACAGTTGTAAATTTCTTATTGTCAGATTGATAGTATTCTACATGTACTTCATCAGTTGCAAGAAAGGAAATAAATTGTTAAGCAACTGGGTTTTGGTATCTAATATTAATTTTTTGAGCTATACCTTCTTGACCTAGAAGGTGTTGAATATTGATCAACATTATACTTGAGCTGAATAAGCTATAATAATTACAATTACAATGAAATTGAAAGGGTTAAAAATCTTTGCAAAAATATATATACACAAACATGTCAGCACAAAATGCAAAAAAAAATACCAAGCACATACAGAAGTTGAACCATCCAAAGGTCTATAGATCATGTTTACACATGTGAATTTATATTTATGATGTGATTAGAATCATTAGATCACTTATTTGAATATCTGTTTATACATGATCATGCTCATCAGTTCATTATGTTACACTTCCTTTTGATTTCTACTTTACTCACTGCAAAGCAAATACACCGTGCATATATGCGGAAAACTTTATTCAATGTCTGTTATTCAGTATCTATGTCAAGGTTATCTTCAAAATCAAAGTCACATATTGAGGGTCAATCTGCAACGAGCAACTTGCCCTCTCCTTGAGCAAATCAGTTTCCGGTCCTCCTGGTTATCAATTTTATTGTGTTGTTTGCAGAATTGCTACGTATATGTAGCACTCAAGGGTTTTTTAATGACCTGAATCTAGATCAGAGGTCAAGGTAACAATAGACTTTCTTGGCAAAACTTTGTGACAAAACTATTTCCCCTCTACATGGTTTTCAAAAACATTTGACATAATTACTCTTAGGACCCAAGGGTGTATTATGCTCTTAAATAAAAGTAAGAGGTCAAGGTCATAATATACTTTTTTTATGAAACTGTTTAGAAGATTCAGTATGAATACTTTGAATGAATAGTTGGGTATAATTCATTCCTTTATGACAGATCTTGCATAGGAGTTTTTACCTCAAGATTGCAGACAATCACAGGTTTTCGGACAGAGTCCGGCAACATATTTGTATCTCGGGACTTGTAAAAAAATTATAAATAGTGTGTGACGGTACGATTATCGTGCTTGGTTAGCTCAGTTGCTAAGAGCGTCTGCCTCCATAGCATAAGGTCTTGGGTTTGATTCCCGGACCGGCCACATTTTTCATTCTGCCTATCACAATTAATTAGTGCAAAGGGCTGTCATAAGATTGAGAACACCTTGGAAAGGAATTTGTTAGATATAGAGTTGTACATGTAATGGATAATGGTAGTAAGACAAAAATTTTAACAGATTTGTCGAACAAATAATAAAATATTGAGAAGGACAAAGGAACCCCGGGCCCATATGATTTTTATGAGGGGAGGGGCAGGAAGACTGCATCCCTCCCCAAGAAAAATCCTAAAAGTTTGCACCTCTACAAAAAGAATCTAGCCCGAAGGGTCTGCTGAATTATCTTTGGTCATGCATCCGCTAAAGAACAGAAAAAAATCGGGCCCTGATCAAGGACTTATAAACAGTCCTTGCCCTGATCGAGGGTCTCCAAAATAAAAAACCAACAACAAAACCCTCCACGCCTCTCCATTGTACAAAATGCTGTTATTTTTAAAAGCCACGGAAGGGACGTATTATATACCTCCCCGGCTAAGGACAGCTGAAATTCTAGAAAATCAAAAAAAAAAAAAAAAAAAAAAAATACCACACACACAAACACACGATAAGGAATTATTTTTTAAAAAAACCAAAAAACACAGAGCTTGCCTGAAATTTGTAAACAAGTTCGATCATTAGCTCGGTTTATAGTCGGTACACAGTGTAAAATCGGCTTTTTATGTAGGAATATAATATATTACTTATTGTCTTTTGAAATTACATTACAGTGGCGGATCCAGCGCCCCCTTTGCCGGGGGGTCAGGGGGCGAATTTTGCCGATTTTTACTGAAAATGGGCCAAAATATAGGGTTTTTTGGAAAATTTTGGGTCAGTGCCGGGGGGGGGGGGGGGCGGACGCCCCCTCCGCACCCCCCTGAATCCGCCACTGCATTAGTTTTCTCAATTTGAAATTAAGAAATCTCTAAGAATTTTTGAAAATGCCAAAGTGTTTCCACTGCGAAAAGTACAACTTCGTCGATCAGAGGAAATTCGAATTGTTTATATTCAACGATCTTTTCTTAGATAAGATCTTTTCTTTAGTTCAACGATCTTTTTAATACTTTTCTAATATCGGATCTTTTCTGGGTTTTTTTTTTAATTATTGTACATAGGGGGCCGAAGCAAGGTTTTTTTTTTTAAAATATTTCAATGACTGACGTGTCCCTCTTTCCATTTAATCAGCTACGTAACGTACAGCGATTTTCCGCAGATTCCATATAACTTTCATATAGAATCTGTGGGAAATCGTTGTACATAGCTGATTAAATGAATCGAGGGAAGGGGGGGGGGGGGTTGACTGCAGAATGATTTCATGGAAATAAAAATAATCTGGCTACGGCCCCCTGTGATTTATTCAATACCAAATTTGACTTGTATACATCATGATGTATGTGCGACTCTAGACAATCAGGGGAGGGGAAGAGTTATAACACCGTGAGCCCTAGTATTGCAAATTGCCAATAAAAAGTATATGACTGTGTTTGGAAATTTTCAAGGGATATACCCCCCCCCCCCCCTTTCAATTACACCCCAGAATTCCCGAACACATGTTGCATTCCTTTTGTGAACATAATGGAAATTTCGTTTTGTTGAAATCAATCTTAAAACTACCATTACCCCGAAAAACCCGAAATATTACACTTTTTCCTAAATAACCTAACTAAAATACCTAACTTTCACGGTTTACCCTAAATTTCCTACCGAATTTTAATAATTCGGAAACTTCGGTCAAAGCGGTAATTTTCGTAAAGTTAGGATTCGGAAACTTAGGTAGGATTTTTCCGAAATTCGTAAACTTAGGTTAAGCCTCGGAAACTTCGGTAAACGTGTGTAATCTCCCGCGATCACCACTGTACATGGGGGCAAAAATTTACAATAAATAGATCATTTTCAAATTACTGCTAGACTTGCATTTTAGACATTCCAAGACATCGCAACATTTGACATTATTTTTAGTAGTAGTAGTACATATTAAAAAATATTGTAAAAAATTATATGATAATCATATGATGTCAAAACATATCTATAATTTTTGACATTATTTTTTTCTTTTTGACATCATAGATATGTTTTGACATCATAGTAAGAAATAATGTCAAATGATGTGATGTTGGATCACGAAATGTATGAAATTCAAGTCTACCACGTTTATGTAAAAATCTTCTATTCATTGTCAAATGACCCCCAAGTGTGCATGATTTTAAATGCACGGAAGACTTCAATAATCAATGAATATTGAAAAATCCTATGATTTTCCTCTTAAACATTCCTATATTTGTCCTAAATTTTCACACACGATATACCTATTTTCCTATTATATTAAGTCCCTATGACCCATGATATACATACCTGATAGATCTCAAAACATTCAATAAATGAGGATTTGATCTAAATGAATTGTCGTTGCTGAACTTTCAATAAAATATTGGGCATAGTACAGTAATACTTTTATATCTGTATTTTAAATTCAGGATCGTGATATGAATCGTATAGTGTACATGTAAATATTGAGATACATATCATAATGTGGTCTAAGCATATCATTGCAGCCCTAACACAGTTTGGAATCAAATGGACTTACTAAAAGGTAATAATGGCACCAATGAAAATCAATTGGAGAAATTTATCATGTTTATTGCAGAAATTATTTTTAAAGAATTTCCTGTAGAATACTTTTTTGTGAGTATAATGTAAAATTTTACATCTTTAAACAAAAAATCCTGCAGGAGTTCATTTTTTCACAAAAAATTTCCAACTATCTCAGGTACCCTCTATTCGATGACGCTATTGGTTTTGCTGTACCTCCAGCCCCGGGCGGGCGCAAAAATGAACTAGCGCGCAAGTTCATAATTATTTTGCCCACTGTTCCTAAATGAATTTGTGGAGGGATGCTTTTCAGGCGTATTGATTGAAAACAAACGTGAGTATGATTTCATCTATACATTGCAGAAATCAAAGAATGAATAATATGTGAAAATAAAGCAGATTCAAATTCAGATTCAATATTGTATTAGAGTCTCACCACTATGGATACATTACAACAAATCAAAATATATATATGTAAGACATATAAAATAAGTTTTAAACAGTAAAATACATAGTGCCATCCTATATAGAATTATGAGATACTATATAAAGATATGATACATATTAAAAGCATTGTTCTAGTTCATTAAAAGGAGTTACACCTAAAAAGTGACTATTACGACATAATAGAATTAAGTGGCAGGTTTTGGTCATCATGTTACATATATCTTCTTTTGATAGTAGGATCTTATATTTGTCATTGTCATTTCAATTTCTAAAATCATTGAAAATATATTCAGTATTTTCAAAAAGTCTCTCTCTCTCAGATCTGCATATAGTGGGAATTTTATCAAAACATGAAATTCGTCTTCAATTTCCTCGGTACAATTACAACAAAAATCGTTCATTAACATTATAGTAGAGTGACCAAGTGTTAAAATGAGCTCTAGTTTTCGACTTTAATTGACACTCAAGGTACATGGCTATAAATCAAATAATATCAAATTAAAGCTTCAAGATTGCTCTTTAAAAATGTGTCTTTAAAAAAAACTCGGGTGCGAAAGTTGTGTTTCAGGAAAAAATTGTTCAATCAAGTAGAAAAACACTGAAAACAGGAAAAAGCCCACAATTATGTTGGGAATGAATGTAAAAATTTAGAAAAATGTTGAAAAAATGTGTCGTGATGGGAATTATCTTTCAATTTTAGAAACACTCAATTTCAATTTCAGTATAGAAGCACTTATTTTGGGAAAAAAGTTCATTTTTGGGCAAATTTAGAGAAAAAAAGTCAGATGAATTTTCTTATATATTACGCGCCGTTGTCCGACTTGTAGCAAATTATGTATCATGCATAATTTCAAAAACAGCCTCCATGCCTGTTCTTCCAATAGGCAGTTACTCATCTTTAATTACCTTTTTAATAATCAACAAAATGAGAGATTAACTAGATGGCTACTGTTGCAAGCAACAGACGGATTCCTCCGTTATTATACCTTCCCCGGAACTGAAGTGTTAAAATCCGAATAAATACATGTAAGATGGAAAAAAGAAAAGTTGCTTTAGTACCTTTTTCACTTCAGCAAATTAGTCAAAATAGCTTATGTGTACCTGGTGACTCTTATTCATTCAACAAAATAGATGAAAAAGATAATAAATACCTTTCATGTTTACGAAAGCTTTATATTCCATGATCTATCAATCCTAAATTCTTTAAAATCACTGTCTCAAAACAAAATTGCACAATGATTTTGCAATGAGAACATTTCTATACATAGAAAATGACAACAGCATTAAAAGACAGAATAGTAATGCTACTAAAAATAAGAAAACAGAGAACAAGTGTAAAAGAGTTATCTTTCTTAAACCATGTTAAGTTCAAATAAGGAGGACTACTTGTGTGAAGAATAAATAGTGTAGGAAAAAAACTGAATTCTACAAAAGAAAATGTTAGTTATGAAATTAAAAATGATTTTTTAGCCTTGAGCCAAGGTCATGGATGAAAGATAAGTATTGGGTGTTATTCTCATCAAGGTTGATCTTAATCCTATCAAAGTTCAATATTTCATCAACCAAATGACAAATATGGATAATGACCATATCCCTGTATACAGCGCAAAATCGATAATTCAGAAAATCAGAAACCGAAGGCATACAAAATCAGGATAAAACAGGAATCAAAGCAAACAAACAGAAACCTCCACCAAGTTTGTTGTGATCTCGAAATCGAACAAATGACTTTAGGTTATTGTCAAGGAGAAAGGGCTTGATGCAAAGAATATTTGTGTAAAGTTTGAACTCTCAAGGTCAAACAGTCTTTGTTTGATAGGCCAAAAAATGTTGCGACCTTGAGAATGAGAATTTGACCTTCGGTCAAGGTCAAGGTGAAATTCCTTGTCTCTAAGATTCTATATATGAAGATTGAACTCTGAAGGTCAAACAAGTTTTGGTCTATAGGCAAAAGTTTGTTGTGAAGTTGAGAATGGGAATTTTACCTTGAACCAAGGTCAAGGGTAAAAGATAAGTGTGGGAGGTTATTTTCATCACGATTCATACCAATCGGATCAAAGCCCAATATTTCATCAACAAAAGTCTGTTGTGACCTTGAAATCAAACCATTGACCTTGGATCAAATTCAAGGTGAAAGAACTTGATGCTAGAAATATTTGTGTAAAGTTTGAGCTCTAAGGATCAAACAGTTTTTGTTTTATAGGTAATATTTTGATGTGACCTTGAGAATGAGAATTTGACCTTGGATCAAGGTCAAGATGAAAGGGCTAGGCTCATCGATTATATGCATGAAGTTTGAACTCTGAAGGTCAAATGGTCTTTGTGCTATAGGCAAAATATTGATGTGACCTTGAGAATGAGAATTTGACCTTGTATCAAGGTCAAGAAGATCCTAGGTCAAGATGAAAGGGCTTGGCTCATCAATTGGATGTATGAAGTTTGAACTCTCAACGTCAAACAGTCTTTATTTTATAAGCAAAAGTTTTTTTTGACCTTCAAAATGGGAACTGACCTTGGGTCAAGGTCAAAAAGAAAGGGCTTGGCTCAATGATTAAATGTATTAAGCTGAAGTCTTAAAATCCGAATGAAGAAGATGGAAAAAAGAATAGTTTCTCTAGTACCTTATTCACTTCAGAAAATGAGTTGAATAGATTATGTCTAATTTGGGACTCTTATTTATTTATAAACAAAATAGAAGAAACAAATATTAAATACCTTTCATGTTTAGGGAAGCTTTTAACTCCATGCTCTATCAAATCCTTTACAATTACTTTTTCAAAACAGAATTGCACAATGATTTTGCAATGAGATAATTTCTATTAATAGAAAATGTCAATAACATGGAAGTTAAGATATGTAATGCTACTAAGTAAAAAAAGAAAATAGAGAACAAGAATAAAAGAGTTATCTTTCTTTTACTATGTTAAGTTCAAATAAGAAGGACTACTTATGTGAAAAGTAAATAGTATAGGACAAAATGTGAATAATACAAGAGTAAATTATTGTTATGACCTTGAGGATGATTATTTGGTCTCTAGCCACTGTCATCGATGAAAGATAAGTATTGTGATTATTCTCATCACAATTGATCTTTATCTGATTAAAGCTAAAAATCTATTCAACTAAAGACAGTTGTGACCTTGAAATCGAACAAATGACCTTGTGTCAAGGTCATGGTTAAAGGGTTTGATGCGATGAATATTTGTGCAAAGTTTGAACTCTCAGTGTCAGACAGTCTTTGTTTTTATACTAAAGTTTGTTGTGACCTTGAGAATGAAAATTTCACTTTGTGTTAAGGTCAATGTGAAGGAGATGGGCCCAAGAATTATATGTTAAAGTATAAAATCTGAAGGTCAAATAGTCTTTGTTCTGGAGGCAACAGTTACTGTGACCTTGAGAATAATAATTTGACCTTGGGTCAAGGTCAAGTTGAAAGACGTTGACTTAATAATTATATGTATGAAGTTTGAACTCTGAAGGTCAAATAGTCTGTGTTCTATAGGCAAAAGTTTGTTGTGACCTTGAGAATCAGAATTTGACCTTGGGTCAAGGTCAAGGTGAAAGAGCTTGGTTTAACGATAATAAATATGAAGTTTGAACTCTGATGGTCAAATAGTTCTTTCTTCTATAGGCAAGAGTTTGTTGTGACATTGAGAATGAAAATTTGACCTTTGAAAGGTGGTCAACATTAAATGACTACTTATAGGTAAGCTACTATCAAAGTTTCAACTCAAAATCTCAAAAACTGTAGAAATTGGCACCTTGCCAATTTAAAGATACATTTTCAACTCTGAATAGCGCGAAAACTGTAAATATTTTATCGAGCATGTAAGCGTATAAAAGTTTGCAAATTTTCCAAAGAACAATATAAAACACATTGCGTTTTAATCGTAAGGTTAATTTAAGAGTTATATAGAGAATAAGTGTCTTAATTTGTGTTTTGTTACGGGTATACAACACACAGCAAGTGCATTTATCGCATGAAATGCGCTAATGCGCATTACATGTACGATAAATGCACTTGCTGTGTGTTGTATACCCGTAACAAAACACAAATTATGACATTTATTCTATATACATGCACTATAGTTGTCTATTTCATTCTTGTTTTCTGAAATTGCCTTTTCTAGGTAAAAGAGTGGCGTCAAAATTCATCTCACCGCGGGTTCAGTTTGCAGGTTAGAACAGCCGTCACGGCATGTTTCTTTAGATCTTATGCATTGTGACGTCACGAGTGTTAATACACGAATTGCAGCACGTTCCTTTCAATAGTAACATCTCAGGGAATTACAATGGTCGTGCATATATAAGGTTTTAAAGATTTGACATTTGATTACCTCTAGCGGGGGCATATATGAACTTTTCAACAAGAAAAAAACATTTCAAGATCTTTATTTGCTCTTTCACATAATACTTTCCATTTTATCAGATAATGCGGAACTTTGTTGTAACGTCTCCGGAATGGCTTGGGGGTAAGAAAAATAATAACAATAATAAGAATAAAGAAAAGACAATACAATAGCAGAAAGGATTCCGACGGAAGTCGGAATCCTTAATGATAATAAGAATAAAGAAAAGACCTTGCATAAACAGAAAGGATTCCGACGGAATAGTCGGAATCCTTAATTATCGACACCTCCGATTAAAAAAGAGAGTGACCAAGTGCCAAAGTGAATGTGTTCTAGTTAGAGATTGGTATACATTCAAGGTGCAAGGTTCAAGACATTTGATACATGGAATCAAAGACTAATGATTCCTCTTCAATATGTAATATGTCGAAAGAAAATTGACAGGTGCAAAAGTTGTGTTTTGGGGCAAAATTTCCTATATTGGCAAGAAAAACCCTGAAAAAAGGAAAAACGTCTACAACTTTTGGAGGATTAATGACAAATATGGATAATGACCATATCCCTGTATACAGCACAAAATCGATAATTCAGAAAATCAGAAACCGAAGGCATTTAAAATCAGGATAAAACAGGAACCCAAGCAAACAAGCAAAAACCTCCACCATATGAAAAGAAGCGAACTCTCGATATGGGAGTGATATGGTGCTATGTATTAAAGAATGACCGGTTTCAAGAAGATGGTTTGAATAAAAAAATTCAAATTTTGCATATATCGCAAAGAAATCTAAAACAAAAAATTGTATCAACAGAAAGTGTATACCTTATATTTATTTTGAATATCATAAAATAATCATTTAGGTCTGCATAATGGTATAGGGAGACAACTACATGTACATCTGAAGCTTACTTTAGATTTTATCAAATTTTTGTAAAAAAAACCAATTTTATTGGCCCAAAACACACATATCTACTTAAACATGAATATCGGTTTATACAAAATAAGAAGAAGCATTTCAAACACTACATTTTCATATATTCTAATCTTCCACATTTGAAGACATAAAAAAATTGTACATATTTTCCCGTTTTCGGTAATTTTCCTTCACAAAAATCATGTTTTCACCCAAAACACCACTTTCGCACCTGATTCATTTCTTACAACACCTTGTATATGAAAGACAAGGCTTTAAACGTTTATTACATGTATTTATTAGCCATGTACCTTGAATGTCAAGTAAAAAAAAATTCCCATACCCTTGGTAACTGTACTGTCAATACCACTATATCTTTCAGTTTCGATAAGAAGGGGGGCTACACCACATCTGAATTTTGCTAAAGCAGATTTAAGTAATCTTGGTAAACATCGTGAAAGATATTTTTCACAACGATAATCTGTCTTAAATAATTTATAAGTAAGTAATTTCTTCCCAGTGCTATTTGATTGTATATACGTGATTTCCAATCGTTTACAAAAACATTGTTCAAAATTTCTTTACATTTTTTATATCAATTTTTTACATGACTCGATTAATGTCTGTCAAATAATAACAATTCATGTCATTAAATTTTTTTTCTTATTTTAAAACAACAATTTCTTCTATTTTGCATTGATTTCTCGTGTGAAAAATTTCAAAAAAATTCAAAAAATAATGTATGCGATCATTATTCATTTGAGTAAACATCCAATGCTTAAAAATATTTAACCATAATTTAATCTCAATTTTTTTTTTTCATCCCATACCCCCCTGTACACTATAATTAGGAGTATATTTGCCTAACCCTATATAAAATCTACATGCCCTGTTTTGCACTGCTGAAATGCATAAAAATTCTCTAAAGCCCAACACTGCTGATCCATATTCTATAATTGACCAGACTAGGCTATCATATAATCTAGAAAAAAAAGTTTTGTATGTAAATCCTCCAAAAGCGTTATGTTTAACCATCAATTAGCCCAAAGCTCGGTTTGCAAATCTAGCAACAGCTTTTGCCATTAGGTTTTAATTTAGATGTTCTGTCAACAATAATCCCAAATAAATGTTATGTTCAACAATCTCTATACTTTCATTGCCTACTTTAAAGTCAAATAGTGTTCTATTTACAGAAAGATTTCTAAAATGTATAACTTTGGATTTATCAATATTAATTTTTATTGCACTATCTTTTTTAAATCAAGATACCATAACATCAAGCATCAATTTTAATTCAACTGTATATCATTTTCTTTTCTGCGATGAAGACAACATCGTCTGCAGACAGCAATATTGATATCATGCTCTATGTTGTCTTTCGTATTCCTCATTAAAGCTTTTGTTTAAAATGCTTTTAGTATACTGGAAAAGAGATAGTAGAACTTATTTGAGAGGGTTTGACCTTTATGGTGTATATTGTTTCGATATAAGTTTAAATAAAAGATCCAATACTTTTATGTTACATGTAACAATAAGATACTGTAATTCCAAAGTGAGGAGAGGGCATTGTTTAATGTTTTGAAAACTTTAGTTTCATTAAACAATTAAGCAAAATTAAGTGAGCAAAAATTTTAAATAGCTTTATTCATGATCATTCTTTGTCGTCTCCTTTAGAATGTCCTGTTGCACATGTCATTGGCAAATCACTTACACTCGATTTTATGAACTGCTCTACGTCCTTCAATCGTACCTGTCCTGGATCCTTTTTTATATCTTCAGAAGTATATAAGTGTAAGTCATTTTCAAATTTATCTTTTCTTCCAAATCTAAATTGGATATTTCTTTCTTTTATTCTGCCTGTCCGACTATTGAATATAACAATAGGTGACCATAATGTGTGATGCTAAGTTAAATAATCTCTTTCATGTTATAGTTACAACGAAAAGGATATCTATTTTTAATGTGTTGTTTAAAATGAGTATACGGACAAACACATAGTTGTATAGAATGTATCTCTTATCATTTCATTTAGAACTTAAAACTACTTTTACGCGGAATCAAAACAAATGTTTTTTTTTTTATTTCTGACAATACGTTCTCGCCTCCGCTGAAGCTTCATTTCACCATTTTTCTGCGGCAAAATGTATATGTTCTTAATCAAAAGTCATACACAAAAAACGTAATCAGATTCAAAAAATCAAAATCAAAAGGCTTTTGTATACATGTATAAGAAATAAAACAGGAATTTTTCATGAGAAAAGACAATGAGACAACCACGCTTAGAAAATACACAGCTTCATTGGAACACGAAGGACAACTTCATCTTCTCAACAATTTCAGGAGTCAATTGCAAGTACCGAATGCATCGTTGCTGGAACTGAAAAATGTGCAGTGCTAATTCTCACAGGTTAAACCTATTCAAATGAATAATGTTAAATACATCAGGCAAGTTATAGCATTTGAATAAAAAGGAGTAGATATTAACGTATCCAATGTACAAATGAAGATCTCGCGGGCGTCTCGTCCATTTAAACAATGTTTAAATTATCTCGGTAATCTTCGTTAGTGTCTCGATAGTTTCCGATGCTTGTGTGACGGTCGTCGGCATGTTGACCTTTGATGACGGAAACCATTATTTATGTTGTATTAGGTATATTAAGGTAAAAATATGCCATGATTCTAACTATTCAGTACACTTGATATTTATTTGTACAACGAATACCTTAAGATGTTTTTATATACTATGTGAATCTAACGCGACTGCAAGAGAAGAAAGAAGGAGATATTTAACAACAAGCAGTTACCTACAGCAAAGCACATTTATTCGCATCCACAGTAAGAGACACAACAAAAAAGACAAGGAACACAAATAACAATACATAAATATCAAACACAAAAGACACATAAACCATTAAGACCAATTGGCAACAAGTGCTGACTTAGGATGGCCATTTGGTGGTTATGAAAATTACGTGCGCATAAACCGAAGATCGCAAATAACATTTTCAGTGTAACATAGCCATACAATCAAGACAACATGTCCCAGAGGCCCGAGCAACACACATATTGTTATGAAAATGGATATCAAAAATATAAGGTTTGTGGTATACAATCCAAGCTCTGCTATCATATTACCAGCATAATGTCTTTCGAATTCTCCACGCTCTACACTATCATTTCACACCAAAAGCTGTTCAAAATTATTCACAGCACCCGTTTAAAATAAAATGGGAAAAGGAGATATTAATACATTGCCATAGGGTGGGATGATACTCATTTCGTTAATGAACAGTCTGATTCAAACAAAAAAGTATACCAAAGATGATATCATTCGGATGCTTAAGTTTTTTGAATTACATCATTTATGTTGTGTTTAAAGGAATCGTATTCCAGCAATTAGTCGGAATCCCCATGGGTACCACTGCTTGCTGACTTCTTTTTATATCAATACGAAGCTGACTTCATCCATACCTTGCCCTCGACTGGGCGAAAACATCTCGCATCTCAGTTCAATTTCACCTTCAGATACATAGATAGCGTGTAGTTGATAAATAATCCAAACTTTAAGGATCATCTACATGAAATCTATTCATGAACTAGAGATCAATAAAAAAACAATGAGCGACAGTTCCGCTTCGCACTTGGATATACTTCTATCTTTCGACACAAACGGCCATATGAACACCTCACTGTATGATAATCGTAATGGTATCAGGTTCCACATAACCAATAATACGGAAGTGTTCCCTGTCATAAGTAGCAACATTCCGTCTTCTCCTGATTATGGCGTTTTTGTTTCTCAGCTGATACGGTACGCAAGGGCATGTTCTAAATATGAAGATGTAATCGTTAGTGCCAGAGTAAGCTGTAAGCGAGTAAGCTGCTTGTTTAGGGTTATACTTGTATTACACAATGGCTAAAACCATCTTTGATGAAGTTTTTCGGTTGTTAAGGGGATATGATAAAAATATCATATCCTCCTATAATTAGTGACATTCTAGATTGCGATTGAATGGCTGTCATCACCAACAAAAAAAATATTTACCTGATATATACATCAATATGTACATCGAGCAATCACCAAATTTGTTTCGACTGTTGTACATGTATAATGCAATCAGGAGACGCTTACTTTCTCCGGGCAATTGCTCTCAATTTGGAATGTTATTCACTCTGAGGTTCGCAACCGTTCCAATGGAAGTCCCAATGGGATATCGAAGAAGCGGGAGGGTTGTGCGCGCGTAATCCAGGATAACCACACCGTCTGCTACTGACATGGCAGATGGCCGTCCTAAGTCGGCACCGATTGCCCATTGATTTATGTGTAGTTATTTCTGTTTTATGTTTAACGTCTTCAAATTCATTAGCATCATTTTAGAGCAGATAAATTTACAGCATGGACCAGACATGCACGTTTCGGATAATAAACTCTCGTCAGTGATTCTCAATCTAAACAATGTAATATGACCAAAATCTGTGAAAATTATGTCCTAAATATACCGAACGACATAGTAAAATGGTTAGGATACGAACCTATAGGACCCAGGTTTTAGAAATTTGAGAACAATTTGTAAATAGAAATTTTCAGATGCGTTTGAAGAAACGACCAACCGACTTGGCTTCATGTGCCCTCAGGGACTCTTGGTCCACCAGCAGTGACACTCACCAAATGGTACAAATGTTTAACGTCTTCAAATTCATTAGCATCATTTTAGAGCATTTTAGATGTTTCTCCGCAATTCGACATTCCTTGTACCATTACGTGTCTTTCTGTGTGTGTATTATTTGTGTTTTTACAATGGGTGTTTTGGGGGTTTTGCTGTTAGTGCTGCAACTGGGTGTTGTTGGAGATCCCCTTCTTTCTTCTTATGATTTTGCCTTGCATTTTCGACTTTGAGACTGAACAAGTGATAGGTACTTCTTTGATGTTTACGTTAGGTAAACGATTAATGGACGTTTCATGTTCAGAGATAAATTTTTCAACTTTTTTTAAGTAGATACTTTGCCGAATGTTAATAGTTCCAAATTTTACGTAGGTTCGTATTGGAAGAAAATAATTAGAAATGAAAAGGTAACAAACATAAGTGTGAAAGGTGGTTCAAGCATGCATCCCTGGTTTAATAACACAGTCAAACAATTTGTTCATTTATAGAAGAATATTTTGTGATTAAACATTTTGGATCAGATAAAAGAGATAGTTTCATCTGTTATAAAAACATTTAAAGACGAACAGACCAGATAGCCAACAGATGTAAAGACGTAACAATTATGTAAAACTTGTATACCGCATGAATCCTGTCCAATCCCAACAATGTATACCACACCGATGAACTTTCTAAATAGTTGGTCCTGTAGCATAATATCCAACCCATCCTGCTACGTTTTTCGGTACATGTTTAGGCATACTAACTTTCAAACTTATTACATTGTTTAAATTGAGGATCGCTGACGAAGGTTGAGTACCCGAAATGTGCATGTCTGGTCAATGTTGTTAATTCATCTGTTCTGAAATGATTCTATTGACTTTGAAGACGTTTAACATTGATAATAAAGTGAACCAAAGTAGAAAATCTATTTCAAATTAAAATTATGTTTTATGAATGAAGACTATCAAATCACTTTTTTCAGACACTGGATGCTTTCCTTATGAACCTTCCACGTAAGTTTCATGCTCTCACTGTTTCATTTAAGTATAATGCACGATTTCTGAATATAATGCTTCTTCATTCTCAGAGAAATCAAAACCATATATATTGTAAAAGTCTTAAAAAGATATGTTATTTACAATCTCATTACCTTTCAGATCAGCTGATCTCTCCAATTCAGCATCTAAAAACGGTATAACTGAAAAATTCTGCATCATTAATTCTTATACACAATTATACCCCTTATTGCTAATGTCTGGTCCATGCTGTAAATTTATCAGGTTTTAAATGATGCTATTGAATTTAAAGACGTTTAACATTTGTCCCAATCTTATCAATTAATCAAAGAATTTTCTCTTGAGTGTTAAGTGATTGATGTCATGAAAATCACTCACAGTGTTCATTTACCCTGTTTATGCATCACAGCAAAGTATGTCATGATATGTCCTTCACAAAGACATCGATAAGAATGAAAATTTCTATAACTAAATGCGGCCAGGATCGGCAAGGAGGGATTTCAAAAAATGCTCGAAGGTTGCTACAACAGTACGTAAAACACCAAAAACAACAAAATGCAGAAGTGCAGAATGCACAAGGGCAAAAGAACTCAACACAAAAGAAACAAACGACTAATCATACACGAGACCAAGTTGTTGAATAGGAGAGTCATCTGTCATGTAAATAGTAAATGATAGTGTTTTCCACACATCGACTTATCCAGTAAACATGCAGTCTATAATTATGTATTATTATTGTGTTATCGAATAAACAAAATTGTACTCCCTTGAAACATTTCAAATAATATAAATTAATTCAGTAAATCAATTATTGAAACATGAGGTATCTTTCATTAGAAACATTTAAGTACACAAAAGTGGACACACATATTGACAGACAATGCATGAATTTTATATACTTTCATTTCCATGCTTCATTAACATCGACGGCGGGTGCGGCTAGCCAACAGGGGATGCTTACTCCTCCCGGGCACCTGGTCCCACCTCTAGCTTGCTAGGGGTCCGTCGATGTTTAATTGTTTGCTCTATTGTGAGTGCTGTTGAGTTTATCATCAGGATCTTCTTTAACTCATGCAGTCAAACCCGATCAATTTCGAAAAATTGCTTCCTAAAATGCAATCGAAAATTTCTGTTCACAAAACTTTCTCAAGATTTCTGAGAAGCGGGACCTGCAGCGTCATATCCTCACTATCCTGCTTCGTCTTTTGATATATTTTGTTTACATAACTTTCACACTCTTAGGCCACATTTCATTGTTTAGATTTAGGATCACTGACGAGGATTGTATACCCGAAACGTGCATGTCTGATCTATGCTGTAAAGGAGAAGGTACGTTATGGGCCAAAATCGGCCCTATCTGAGAAAGGAAGCAAACTTTGAACAATGTAAATACAAGATTTACAGAATGTAAATCAGTTTAAAATTTGAGAATCGGATATTCCGTTGCGATTTTATAGCAATTTGAAAACACGTAGGTAAGCTTTCTGTATCACTGACTTTGACGTCATGTGACGTTATGATCACGTCGTGATATAACGTTGTCAGATAACAAATTTCTGTATACTTACATTATTCATAATGATTGTTTTGCTCAAGTTTTTGCCATCAAACGATTTCATGAATCCTCGAAAATCTTCGATTGATAAAGTTTTGTACGTCGTATTTTAACTTCATGGTTATTCTTGGAGACTGTCTCATTTTAATGCAATAACTGATTCTAGAATTTAAGGGAATTACGATGATTTTAAAAATCATATCCGTATATGCATATATTACAAAGTCCTTCAAACGAACAAAAAAACAGAGATATTACAGCTTAAATTTAAGATGGGGAATGTAGTGAATATCAGAAAGTCAATGAGTCTGGGAGAGCGACTAGGGTCCCCGTCTAAGGGGTCCAGGGCGATCCTGAAGGGGGCGAAAAAATATCTTGCGGCGATTAACCGTTTTGCTTGATGAAGGCAGTATTGAAATAGCCATTTGAAATCTTTATCATGGTTATTGGATTGTTATGAAAGGCTATATTTTATGATCGAAAATTATCTGATGAGCAAAGGAAGCCAGCGGTTTTTAGGGGGGGGGTTTACACACCCCTTGCTGTAAGGGTATGTTGACTTACTTAGTATAATTATCAGAAAAAGCCGGAGTTTCTTTTAGAGCAATTTGATATGCAACAGTTACGTGGCGAGCGGCCGGGAGCGAGAAAACATTTTTTCGAAAGTTCGAAATCAAAACTCAAGTATAAGCCCACCTAATGCGAATGTACCTTACTTACCAGTTTTTTTTTTTTTGGTGGTGGTGGCGCCCAAAACGCCCATCTAAATACGTCAATAAGCATTAATTTAAAACGAACCTTAGTATGTTTAATAAATGTATATTAATGTATCTAGCTGCAATTAATGAATTAGGACTATACGAATAAAACATAAAGTGGAACAAATTAATAGAATAAATCTTGCGTATACAGTTATCACAGCCGTTGCAAGAAACTGTGAAACTGGCAAAGTGCGGTTCTGTATCTCCGGGGAAAGACTACCCCAGAGACGAAAAACAAAAAATGGAAAGGGGGGTGTGCATATTTAAGAATCGACATTTTTCACCACAAAAGTAAAATTGGAAGAATTCTCAAATACATGTATGTTACTTTGGCCTTGCATGTGACTTCATTTTCTTTCAACCCTATCAGTTATAATTGATTCGTGATCCTTGAATCAACGAATCTAAATTCTGGTTAACTTGTTAGTTTTTTTTTTACTGTTTTACTTCTAAAATATTTTAGATTTAAGTTATTTTACCGGCGGAGATTTTATGCGACATGCTCGGTGAACACCTTCCCACTATGATAGTAAAAAGTAAAATATATCAATGTTGAGCCCTTTTTTTGTACTACAAACGTTTATAAATCAAACCGAAATTTCAAGAGAAAACCGATTCCTGATTTAAATATGTCATACCAGTGCATGCACCTGCGGTGTCAATCAAATGACGTCATTATAATGACGTCATAACGCCGTACAGACGTGGTACATGCATTTTCCATTTTCCATATACATTCTACGCAAGACAAATCATTATTTTTCAACTAGAGCAAGAACGTCTGCTACTTATTTTTCACCTTTAATGGACAGATATGGAGGTTATTGATTCATTTTTCTAGTTTTATTTTTAGCAGATCGTCTTGCTCTATATAAAATTCTCGAAAATATATGTGAATTTCTAGAGAAAAATCCGGATTTGTTAATCCTTCCTTGGTTTGATGAGCTATAATTTCGTTGGGGTGCATCAACATGAAAAGCGCTTTTTATGTATATATGTTATTGAACTTGTAGATAAATAAGATAAACACAGTTGATCAATTTTCACGATTTGAATTTCTCAGGAAACAACAGGTCCGATATGGGGTCTTTGTGTACCTTCTCCTTTATCTGTTCTAAAATGATGCTATGCATTTGAAGACGTGTTAGTTATTAATGTTGTTATTACTTATTTTCATATCAAATAAAATGTATTAAAGAATAGTGGATTTACATAGCATAAGTTGCATACAAAGAGCTGATAATATCTTATGTTAGTGCATATTATTGTCAGATTTACAAATAATATGATCTTTGTAGCTATTTTGTAAACTCGAAATACTGCGAAAAGAAAAGTTTATTTACTGCATTATGTGTTAATTTTTCAGAAAATCTCAATCAGTGTAAAAAGGATGCAAGCAAGAAGAATCATTCGATGACAGGTTTGAACATGTTGAATACATTATTAAATATGTTATACTTATACAACAATGTACATAAATGAATATTTCTTAACTGGCCTATATCAGACCCGTTTGATATTTTTGCGATGCGATGAAAAAAGACAGTAATAGGATTGTCCAACCCTTAATGCATCAGACAGGTTATTCCTCATCCAGGGTACCAAATCTGATTTCAAGGAACAGCTAAATTCAGTTCAGTTGCGCCCTCTAGTTTGACTTTTGAACTTTGTGTGTCTACTCAAGGAAAAGTGTGCGGGTCGAATTTCCAGTATGGCCAATTCAGTAGCATTCGTAATAAATTCTAGGACCAAAAGAGCATTGCAGGGATGGTGCCACGATATTAACCTCCTATAATTTCAATTACCTATATCAATCTTCTTCCCCCTAGAGGATACATCAAAAGTGTTTCAAAACATAACTCGTTGAGTAACCGCGGCCGTCCTTTTTCTCAAGTTTATTTCTGAATATCTTGAAATGTCTAAAAGGAGGGCCCTGTAGCATCATATCAAACCCATCCTGCTACGTCTTTCGGTACGTTTTTTGACATTACAACTTTTACACTCTTTGGTCATATTACATTATTTAGATTGAGGATAACAGACGATGGTTAAGTACTCGAAACGTACATGGCTTGCCCATGCTGCTAAATAATCTGTTCTTAATTGATGCTTTTGAATTTGAAGACATTCAACATTTGTTTCTTTTTTTTTCTTTTCCGTCTCGTGCTGTACTCGTCATTTGTGTTTTTGCATCGGGTGTTTTGCTGTTGATGCTGCAACGGGGTCTTGTTGAAGATCTCCTCCCTTCCTTTTGTCCATATCCCAAATTAGTTAAAGATGTATACCCTATTTCTTCTAGCAAATTAAGTTATATTGTGTTACTTATTTAATGCTTTTGGTCCTTTTTGATAAAGAAACACACAAAACGTTCACTTTTTCCCTGGTTTTGGAACATAGAATCTATTCACGCGTTTAGCCGTAGAATCTACTATGTTTACAAACACAAAATTTAAGAAATAACAACTAGCTAGCCATGGTTTTTTGTCCACTAATTCACCGAGTCGCATGAACCAATAGAATTACCATCACTATCGAGCCGCGAAACGGAGAGGTTATAATTTGATTAGTTTATTCGACAAGGGGAATTACATGAAATTAAACCACGGCTGGCTTATTGTTATTCCTATTTTAATACATTCTGGTTATAACCGACGACAACTGATGTATGTAGCTTTCAGAAAATGAGCGCGTGAGAGTATGCGCGTGAGAAGGTGTGACTTATCATGAATATGTTGGAGAATAGACGCTGAGCTCTATAGCACATAAAGGGAGAAAATCGCAAGTCATATTTGAATTATAAATACACTCGTGTCGTAAAAGGTGGTTAGTTTATTGTTATTCCTATTTTCCTCACCAAAGGTACTTCTATCACCTCTAAAATTAAAACCCCGTAGACGTATTGCACCCACTTCTCCATCTGCAGGCTCTACATTTAACAACAAACATAGAGGTTTCTCAACCATTTGCAGGTGTAATGGGAAAATATGCGGTATGTGTCCGCTCATCAATTGCAATTCCCCAACAATTAAATCTAGTGTTAATGGGCAGACCTTTAAGATCGAGATTGATAAGGACATTGATTGATCGTATCAAGATGTCATCTATGTCATTACATGACACGCCAAGGAATGTGGCGCCAAATATGTAGGGGAAACAGGCCAGGCCTTAAAATGTCGTTTTCGACGTCATTCGTATCAGATAAGAAACTCGCGTCAGAAAAAACAAAGAAATTTCCTATATAATCACTTCTTTAAATACAATCATTCAATTTCGGATATAACAGTAACTCCAGTTCAGTCATTCCAAAAACTTAAAAATCAAAGTAAAACTGAAATTAAAAAACGCCGCTTACAAGCTGAACTTGCCTGGATAACCAAACTACAAACTGCGTTACTCCTTGGTCTAATCGATCAGATTTATGGACAAGGAAACATTTCTTCGACCTCTTCAAATATTAATGTTTTTCTCAATCCGCCTTAACACTTAAAGGAAGCATAGGTCTCACGGTAAAAGGAGAAACAAAAAACTCAGAAAAAGTGCTAGAGTACATCGTACAATCAAAGATCTACTGATCATTGCACGCAACGGCGGCAGACATGAACTGCTACATCCTCTCTCTTCAGTTCCAGCAGTTCAATTAAAATTTATCTTGGATGAAGCACTGGTTGCATTCTTAAGAAACACTGATTGATTCAGGCTAAATATCATTGTTGCATTCGAACAAAATAAACTATATCCTTTGGTTAAAAACACCTCCCCTAAAAGACGATTCAGAAAAATTCCATTTATTAACAAAGGATTTGATCTTCTGAACATCTCTAATATTTTTCGGGATCATCGCGTACAAAGTGCCATTCCTCAATATTTTGAAAATTTAAAACCTCCTCTTATTTGTGACACATATAAGAGACCTATTCGAAATTTCGTTTTTAACTACAACAAAGTTACACAAGATCCTAAAATACTTGAATCATGTCCTGCTTCTTGAGAATGTTCAACGTCTGCATATCTATATAAACCAGCTGGTCATATTATTACAGATGACTTTTCAATTATCAAAGACAGGCAGCTCCGTGGTCTTCTTACGAAAGGACCTAAGTATAGAATCCCATCCAAGATAGATTTTATTAAATGTCGCGGAGTGCTAAAGGAAGCTTTAGATACCTATACCAAACGATGGTGTAAATCGGAAGGAGTCGAATCGAATGCTCTGAATGACTGGAAAAACCTCATTTTGGATGTTACCGATATTCGAATAGATAACTACCACAAAAATCCTCAACTTTTTGAAAATCCAATTTCTAAATCTGAAAGATATTACAAATCCAAGTTACGTAATTTACATTAAAAATATGTCTTCGCGCCTAGAGACAAAGCAGCCAACAACATCATAATTATTTGAAAACGCTACTACATATCAACATTAGTTTCGGAACTTTCCTCTACTAAAACTTATATCGAAAGCAACGAAAGTGTTCCCAATATTTTGAAGAAACATAACAGTGAAATTTCTTCTTTTAACATCCCTATTTCTAAATTGGATCTCCCTGCAATATACTGTATATCAAAACTTCACAAGTCTCCTTACAAGTTTCGATACATTGCTAATTCTAGCAACTGCTCAACAACAATTTTGTCTAGAAATCTGACGTCAGCACTCACGGCTATAAAGGAACACGTGGCAAAATACTGTGAAACTGTCATGAACAGGAATGTCGTAAACTTCTTTTGGTCTATTAAAAATTCAGGGGATGTGATTGACAAAATGAAATCAAGAAATTTTGAAGCAAATACGAAATCTTCATACGACTTTTTTAATATGTACACCACGCTTCCTCACGACAAAATAAATAATCGACTGTCCAAACTCATTAAATGGTGTTTTGATCGAGAGGGGAAAACTTATATTTGTACTTCTGAATCGAAGGGTTTCATTTCCGCCACAGATTACAAATCATACAAATCATGGACATGTGGTGACCTGTGTATTACCTTGTCCTTCCTTTTGGACAATATTTATGTAAGATTTGGTGAGAAACTCTACAAGCAGGTTGTAGGGATTCCAATGGGTACTAATGTGCGCCTCTTGTTGCATATTTATTTTTATACACGTATGAAAAGGAATTTATCCAAAATCTACAAAAACAAAGAAAAAATGATGATGTGAAATGCTTCATTGGTACTTCTAGGTACCTGGATAATATTCTTGCTTTCGACATTCCTGTTTTTGAGAAATATAAAAATGTTATTTGTCCACAAGAATTGATTTTAAACAAGGCAAACGTTTCGAACACAGAATCACCATTTTTGGACCTAAATATCAAAATTGTTAATGGAGAGATCCATACAAGTGTATATGACAAAATAGATAATTTTGGATTTAACATAGTAAATTTCCCCTGGCTTGACGGAGATGTTCTTAGATTACCGTCCTATGGTATCTATATTTCACAGCTCATCCGGTATGCTAGAGCATGTACTGATGTTTTGGATTTTCATAGTAGAAATTTACAAATTACCAAGAAACTTTTAGGACAAGGTTTTCGCTTTCACAAACTAGTCAAGTCTTTCTGGAAATTTTACAAAAATTATTGTCAACTTCTTCTGAAATTCGGACCAATACAGGCAACAGAGTATATTACTTTGGGTATTTCACAACCTGCATTTTATGGTGACATTGTTAACAAGATAAGAAGGATCAAAGATAGACAACATCACTATCGAAAACGCGTCAGAATCATCGAACGCCTTTTATACCGTGGGTATGATCCTAATGTCACCAGACGGACACTAGGCTTGGTACTTGACCAATCTACAGTCTTGTACAAGCGCATTCTTAAAACTTGCACTCTGACTGACTGTGACGACGGGACTCCATGACGGGCCCTGTCCAAACCTCTTTTGAGAAGACAAGGCCCCGACCACCTGTCCTCTCTGAATGTCAGTCGGACTCCTCGGGTGATAACATACATGAGCTCGCGGCGGCAGAGCATGGATTGTACAACGTAGGCCCTCTTTTTATATCTATTTACATATTCATCTGTGTTGCTTGGGCCCCTGCGCTTTGCGGTCTTGTTTGTGTGTGGTCATCTGACAGTGAGGAGGTTGTTTTACACCACAATTGTACGTTCTTCGAGACCTCTGGGTAATCGGAAAAGTGGGAGGGTTGTGCGCACGTAATCCAGGATAACCATACCTTCTGCTATTTCCGTGGCAGATGGCCGTCCTAAGTCGGCACCGGCTGCCCAATGGTCTCGTTGGTTTATGTGGAGTCCTTTGTGTTTGATGTTTCTGTGTTGTGTGTTGACGTTCCTTGTCCCTTGCGCGTCTCTTTCTGTGCTTGTCTGCTTTGTGTTTTTGCATTGGGTGTTTTGGGGTTTTGCTGTGGGTGCTACAACCTTGTGTTGTTGGAGATCCCCTCCTTTGTTTTATCTCAAGAAGCATTAATTCACCGTTCTAGTAATCAGTCTGGACATGTTTGGAAGTCTATAAGTTGCCTACTCAATAATCTGTGAAAGACTACACTAAATTAGGTTGCATAATCAATGTCATTATTATTTGAAAATTGGAACCATGGTAATGCGCATGCATAACTATCGGGTTTTCCATTTTCGTTGTAAATATTAGGAGCAAGAAATAATTCCAATCAATTATCTTTATAATTTGAATCTTTGACGGCTTGGTTGATATAATTTTGTAATTAACAGAGGATAATAACTTTGATAATGCTACAAAAAAATAAATTTGTATTGTACAAATGAGTTAAAGAAGATCCTGAAGACGAGTTTTAACATTTTATTTACGATTACAGAGTCTACAACTTTGAGTGTAACAGGATCAAATAAATCCTATGAAATGTGTATATGTATGTGTTTCCACGCACTTTGATTAGCTACATTCATGTACCTATCTTGAATCTGCCTTAATTTACAGCATATTTAGCTGCTGGTACTCTGTTTGTTTTGTGTGTATCAATTATGGTAACAATTTGCTGCACAAGAAGAATGTAAGTTATCGAAAATACAAGGTTTCTGAAATAAATAATGATAATTATATTGAGTAATCAATACTGTTCCACACAATGCATTCTTGCTTCGTTATTCCAATGAAATGCAAATAGATTATAAAAGCATTAATTGATATTTTGCTTCATGTTTTTAAATTTCTATTACTTGTTCAACGAAAAACTGGATGGATGCCCCGAAATTACCTTAACAGTGAAACAAGTAATTTGTTATGTTAAAATGATAAATTTATTTCAATAATATCGCAGTTTACGAAATCGAAAACTACCTTTTATAATTCAATAAGTGGGCAATGCTCATTATTTAAGATTACAGTTGTGTTTGGATTATCTCCATATTGCTTTATACGTATTTGGCAACAATACATTCTTCTTCTTTTCTTTCAGCATTCGTATGATAAAATTTGAAGAATCCGACCCGGACAGCGAACTTCGTCTGTTAGCCGTACTGGTATAATAATATACAATGTAGACACAATTGGGTTGTCTGGCTGTCATGGACCTCTTTCAATTAATACTGTCTAATGCACACTTATATAAGGATAATTAACATATATATATAAATATTCAGGGTCGTCTTTTGCTGTGAGAAAATATTTATATTTAGACTCGATCGCTGCATTTCATCTTGTTCTTACATTTGCGTCAGTTTCCCGTCCGTCATGAATCGTGTTAGAGCTTTATCTTTTAAATCTTTCAACGTATCCCTTTCATATGTATACATTGTATAATATGCTGTTGTGTTCCTCATCACCCAAGGTGTTCACATCACCTTGACAAAGGGTCATGTGACCAAGGTCAAAGTGAATTAGAACATATTTTTATTCAATTGTACATGTACATGAAAGCGGCAATCGATGCCGACTTAAGGGTCATCTGCTACGCAGGTAACAATTGGTGTGGTTATCCTGGATTACATGCACACAACTCTCTCACTCTTCCGATTACCCAGAGATCTCAAAGAAATTACAATTGTGGTGTAAAGCAACCTCCTCACTATTAGATGACCACACACAAAGAAGACCGCAAAACGCAGGGACCATAGCAACACAGATTGAAACAGGAACATATTATGTTTGACTATGATTTTATATGGAAAATTCCCATCGTAATTATTTATCTGTAATCTTCACCTATGTTGATAATTAACAAAGGTTATAGATATATCTCTCGATAGAACTTTAAATGCCGCTACGGTACTTAATATAGATGTGTAACGTGGTTATTTTGGAAATAAAAAAAAGTGGTCGTCCATGCCACGTTGTCCACTTTATAGTTGAACACTGCACGGACCGTTCTCCACTCCTTTCCTACGATGGGTCATTTCTCGACAGGGTACTTTACTTTTTGATGTTAGGGGAACGCTTGGCAGTCTAAGTATGGACTGGGGTTGGATTTTAACTGTTTTATATGTCGTAATTGTTTGTATTGTAATAAAGTACGTAAAATGTAGTAATCTTTATCGTTTCATGTCATCTATTTTGTCGTCACATGACAGGCGCACAGAATCAAGATGAGTCTTGTTACAGATAAATAATTTATCATGTAAAGCAAACCGATAGTGTAAATTGGAAGAAGTCAAATCGCATTCTCAGAGTGACTGGAAAACCCTCATTTTGATTTTCAGGACATTCGGATAGATAGCTTCCAGAAAGTCCTCATCTTTATGATAATCCAAGGTCTAAATCTGAAAGGTATTTTCAATCCGAATTACGTGAACATGAAAAAATTGTCTTCGCTCCTGAAGATAAAGCAGTTTACAACATCATAATTATTTGAAGACTTTACTATATATTAACTTTAGCATCGGTACTTTCGTCTACAAATACTGACGAGGGATAAGTACCCGACCGTGCATGTCTGGTCCGTGCTGTACATTTATCTGCTTTTAAATAATGCTAATGAATTTGAAGACGTTTAACATTAATAGACCTTTTTTCACCGTGACGGACTTCGTACTTCGATCTTCGTACTTCGCACTTCAAACATTGAAGAATCAGTAGCGTAGCTGCCGTTCACGTATCTACTCATAAGCGGAGACATCTACATCTTGATTTGTTTACTAATTGAAATTATTATATCACACTTCCTGTACTACTGGCAACCCCTTTATAAAACTTTCTCTCATTATTAAAGTGCGAAGTTCGAAGTACTAAGTGCAATGTTCGTCACGGTGAAAAAATGTCTAATAGGAATGATATATTTTTTTTTTTGTATATACGGGGGAAATATTCGCGATATAAATGTCTGTGCCTTTGTAAGAATGCAACAGGACAACTTTCGCGTTGGAGAAATTTCGAAGTCTCTCTATTCACAAAAATAATTTCGAAAATCAACCCCATGCAATTATTTCAACGTTTAAAGTATCCAGCTCATCCTATATGCTAGAACATTTACTGATGTTTTTGATTTTCATAGTAGAAATAAAAAAATCACGAAGAAATTTATGGGTCAAGGTTTTCACTTTCACAAACTAGTTAAGACTTTCTGGAAAATTAAAAAAAAATGTTGCCATAGTCTTTTGAAATATAAGAGTATACACTCAAACCTGTCTTATGTGACTTTGCAAGGGCCGACAGAAAATAGATCACATAAGACAGGTGGTCACTGAATACAGGTTCAAGCTGATCTGACTTTGACAAAGAAAATTTGCGTAATGTAATATCAATACTATTAAATGAATCACTGCATATATCAATTCGTGTATTTATTGATTAATCGTATTACACATATAAAATCGTATTACATTTAATTTATCAAAGAAGATTTAATTATGAAAAATACTGATGAAGAGATTTTATGTAAAATATTATGTAGTTGGGGTACTTTGCAACACTAAAAGTCGTAATATACAGGTTCGGAATTCGGTACGGGACAGAAAAATCTCGGTCGTTGTCGCGTTGGACAGGTTGTCGCTATATACATGTTAATTTGATAGGAAAATTGCTCGGGAGGAATAAAAAAGGTCACATAAAGCAGGAAGTCGCTAAAAAGAGGGTCACTTTAAGACAGGTTTGACTGTATTACTTTGGGTATTTCACAGTCTGCATTTTATGTTGACATAATTCACAAAATAAGAAGGATCAAAGATACATGTAGACAGCAAAACCATAGAAAATGCACCAAAATCATTAAACGCCTTTTAAATCGTATATATGATCCAAATGTGACGATTGGACTCCATGACGGACCCTGTCAAAACACCTTTAGAGAAGACAGGGCCCCGACAACCTTTCCTCTCTGAATGTCATTCGGACTCGACGGGTGATAACATACATGAGCTCGCTCCAGCCGGCAGAGCATGGACTGTATAATGTATGCCCTTTTTTATTTCCATTTACATATTCAACTGCATTGCATGGTCCCCTGCGTTTTGCGGTCTTGTTTGTGTATGGCCATCTAACAGTGAGGTGGTTGTTTTACACCACAATTGTACGATTTTCGAGACCTCTGAGTGATAGGGAAAGTTAGAGGGTATTGCGCCCGTAATCCAGGATAACCACATCGTCTGACGTGACAGATGGTCGTCCTCAACCGGCATCGATTGGCCATTGGTCTCGAAGGTTTATGTGTAGTCAATTATGTTTAATGTTTCTATGTGATTGGGCGTTCATTGTACGACTTGCTGCTCGTTCTTTACGTGTCTGCTTTGTATTTTTGCGGTGGGTGTTTTGGGGTTTCGCTGTTGGTGCTCAACGGAGTGATTTTGTAGATCCACTACTTTCTTTCATTTGGTTATACATCAATTATCTAATTTTCTTATTCTAGAATACACAAGCTGATGAAACTCGTTTAGAAGTCGTAGCAACCGTCACTTACCGTTTTAAAACTTAAAACCTGTGGCATCATTAAATAAACAAAGTATCAGACATTATTCACCGAGTGAAAAGTCAGTAATTGTTTTATTATCCAGGTGACGTTATCAATATTCTTGAATCATTTAGATGTATAAGGAAACGTAGTGTTTGAAAGTCGAATTATTTTCCTTTTTTTATATTACATGTGCTAAAACGTTTTATGAAAAGGATAGGAACAATTAAAAGCAATTACTATATTGAACCATTGACGAATCCAAATATCAAATTAAAGGAAATATTTACGAAATACATGTAACTCTCCTTAAACCTCTTATTCAAATTGTCAATTTCGAATAATTGTCACATATTTGCACAAATAAAAACTTGCATGCTTCAGAAGAAAATCCTTACGAGTGATTTTTCTTTCGGAAATATTGGTTCCACTTCCTTCTAAATCAATGACTTACAATTATCGACATTAAACATATATGTTAATTGTATAAATGAGTCTCATTCTTTGTAGGAAAATTTTAAATCTGTTTCTATTTCAAAGCATGATATTTATACGAAACATTGTTATTGCAACTTCAATGGCGAGAAAGGTACAAATTATTATAGACAAAATCGACTCGCTAGATTTTGCATATCGATATTTATTGTAATCACTTCAAATCTATGTAATCTTTTGTTTTTCTTTTATACGTAATAACGATTTCGATGATTATTTGCAGAGGTTGTTTTATACAAGCATGAGTTTCTTTAACACATTCAAAATTTTCTGTTATCAAAAGTTCTTGGGAATTCTAAAACGTGGGTCCTGAAGCATCATATCCCACCCATCCTTCTTCGTCTTTCGGTACAGTTTTAGACGTTATAACTATCACAGTTTTTGGCCATGTAATACATTGTTTAGATTGAGGATCATTGATGAGGGTTAAAAAGCAAAGGAAGGGATCTCCAACAACACCAGGTTGTAGCGCCCACAGCAAAACCCCAAAACACCCAATGCAAAAACACAAAGCAGACAAGCACAAAGAGACGCATAAGGAACAAGGAACGTCAACGCACAGCACAGAAACATCAAACACAAAGGACTACACATAAACCAACGAGACCAATGGGCAACCGGTGCCGACTTAGGACGGCCATCTGCCACGGAAATAGCAGAAGGTGTGGTTATCCTGGATTACGTGCGCACAACCCTCCCACTTTTCCGATTACCCAGAGGTCTCGAAGAACGTACAATTGTGGTGTAAAACAACCTCCTCACTGTCAGATGACCACACACAAACAAGACCGCAAAGCGCAGGGGCCCATGCAACACAGATGAATATGTAAATTGATATAAAAAGAGGGCGTACGTAATACAATCCGTGCTCTGCCGCCCCGAGCTCATGTATGTTATCACCAGAGGACTGACATTCAGAGAGGACAGGTGGTCGGGGCCCTGTCTTCTCTAGAGAGGTTTGGACAGGGCCCGTCATTGAGTCCCGTCGTCACAATCAGTCAGAGCGCAAGTTTTAAGAACGCGCTTGTACAAGACTGTAGATTGGTCAAGTACCAAGCCTCAAGACTGTAGATTGGTCAAGTATAAAAAGTACCCGAAACATGCATGTCTGGTCCATGCTCAAAATCTATCAGTTTTGTAAATGATGCTATTTAATTTGAAGACGTTCAACATCCGTAATAAGACCATGAATTCATACGACGTATGTTTCATAGGAGGTTTTCGTAAATCTACATACATGTTTAATTCAAAAGTATGAAAATACGCATTTTCTAAATAACATACATGTAGTATATCGTTATGTTTCGTATCGTACTATGTTTATATACTCCATCATTTAAGTATTTTATTATGGATTAATATATATGGTTATCATCTGAAGGAAACATTCTCAAAAAGGACAAAGTTGCAATGAAAATTGTGACGCACGTGCAAACGATTGCATAAATTACAAACACCACTCAAAATTAAATGTAAGAGATATCACAATAAACACCGAAAAAGTAAACGAAAAAAACAAACATCATTCCAAGTAATGCATGTGTCGCCTTCGAAATATAGTGACACTTAAAAATTAGTTTTATATATGGAGTGTGATATCAAATTGTGACAGACAGACGGACTACGGACAAGGTGATCCGAGAGGGTTGCCATTCTTCACAGGTGGCACAAAAAACATTAAGCAAAGGTTCCATGCAGGGAGAATGACGAGAAATAAAAAAAAAGGAAGAGATTGCTCAACATTTCAGAAAAAAGAAAAGATCTTCTGTACGCCATAAACTGTACTTGTCATAGCGGGAGACAACCGCAGGATTGTTAAAAACAACGAACATGAGACAAAAAATGCAAGTGGTTCTCCAACAACACCAGGTAGCAGCACCCAAGACAAAACCCTAAGACACCTAATGCAAAATCACAGAGCAAACACGCACAGAATGAGACGCAAAAGGACAACACAGAAACACCAAACACAAAGGACCACCATGAACCAGCAAAAACAATGGGCAGCCGGTGCCGACTAAGGACGGTGTGATTTTCCTGGATAACGTGTGCACCACCCTCCGACTTTTCCGATTACCAAATGGTCTCGATGAACGCACAATTGTGTAAAACAACCTCCTCACTGCAAGAAAGAGTAGAGATAAAAACGACACTTCACATCGAACAATCATAAGAACAACAAAATTAGACAAACCGAGTAATGAAACTCGAAAGAACATATAACCAAAATGGAAAAAAAATTACTTTAAAAAGGTTCTACCACAACCACATAAATAATAACAAAAAAGTAAAACTTTGTTGAAAGTACCCAAACGAAATCAATTAATTCAACATTCCTATTTCTTAAACAGATCTGCCTACGGTCGATATTCCTTTGATTCACGGAAATTTGATTTATTCTTAGCTCGAGCCATTGTATTACTACGGTTTTACCTGAGAATCTCACATAAGGATTTTTAGCTATTTAAGGTCAAATTATTTTTCGTTTAGTAACAGCGAAATGAATTTTTTATGTTAAATAAAATTTTCTTGTGATATGATCTACATAGTCAAATCTTAGTAATGTGATACGTCTTCAAACTGAATAAATTTGCAGCATGGACCAGACATTGGCGGTAGCTATTGATTGTTCTTACTACTTTACGAACGTACACGTCAACTTCATTTATGGCAGCATGAAATCTCGCCTGTCAAAACATATGAAATTGTGTTTTTGTCGAGAGGGTGAATGTTATATACTCCTACATAGATTAATCTGGATAGTTTTCTCTCCATGAGACAGTTTTGTACTAGATTTGGGCATTCCCCATGGCGGGGCGTCGCCATCTTTTTAAGGTCAATCATATACATGTATATGAAATGTGGTGTTGCAAATTCGGAAAATTTATAAAACCTTGCCAATTGTCTCTTTAGACTTAAAATGAATCGAACAGTGAACGTAGACAGCCCATTTATTTCGAAAGGTTGGCAAATTATTCGAAATTCTTTGTTTCACGCTATTCATTCAATTGGACAAACAATATTATTTTTTCCACTAGCGATAAGGTCCCTCGAAAAACATATATCAACACAACATTAAAACGCATATTCCAAGCGAATCTGAACGCAGATTCCCGTAATCATACCCAAAATCCAAGACGCTGTTCAACGCTCATTCAGATTATTTGTACACACACATTCCATTTTACCAATCAAAAGGGATATCCTTTGACGCGACTAATTCTAAATTTTCATCAACCATTGGAAATTCCACCGAATTTCCAATTGATTTTGTACCAATTTTCATGCCCGAAAAGTGCATGTTTGGTCCATGCTGTTAATTTATCTGATCTAAAATAATGCTAATGGATTTGAAGACGTTAAACATTTGTACCACTTGGTGAGTGTCACTGCTGGTGGACCAATAGTCCCCGAGGGCATATGTTGCCAAGTTCGATCAATTTCGGTTGGTCGTTTCTTCAAACACATTTGAAAATTTCTGTTTACAAAATTTTCTCAATTTTCTAAAACCTGGGTTCTGTAGCATCACATTTCAGCCATTTTGCTACGTCTTTCGGTATATTAAGGATATAATTTTCACAGATTTTGGTCATTCTTACATTGTTTAGATTGATGATCACTGACGAGGGTTAAATGCCCGAAACGTGCATGTCTGGTCCATGCTGTAAGTTTATCTGCTCTAAAATGATTCTAATTGATTTGAAGACGTTAAACATTCATTACGTTATACCTTTCAGTAGACGAAACGCGGAATCGTCAGTCGTTCAATGGTATGTCGAAATAGCTAGAAGAATTTTGTTTATTTTCAATGGGCGCAATAATATTACTTTTGCTCCTTCGTGTGTTATGCTTGTCAGTAACCCTCTCACATTGCAGTATGCGGAGATTGTCAGTTTACTAGATAAATGCTTTGTTATCGCACCTTATTTGACATGTAAGACATTTTTCATTGTGGCGGACTTCGCACTAAGAACTTTGCAGAAACAGTGACGTAGCTGTCGTTATTATCTACCAGATCCGACGGAAATCGATGAACTATTGTCATTTATTCTTATAATTTGCACCATGCTTTCGGAAGACCCGCTTCTCGATACCCAGTATCGCCTGTTATCGACTTCTAGGGTATATGTTTCTGAGCCTTCTCGTGTGTTCTAATTTCCGCTCGAAAGAGGTATATAAATCAAATAACTGGGGAAACTAGAGCGGCAACAATTTATATGTAATAGGAGTTGAGTTTACTTATCTTTTGTGACGTAAACATAAACTGCTGACTCTTATCGTAGTATTTCTTATCATTTCTCGTTGGTGTGTCAGTGATAATACGTACGGAAGAGTTCGAACTCTTTACCTTCTTGAAGAAAATTTCAAACTTTGAATGCTTCGTGCTTGTTTCAGACACAGCCAAAATTCATTTCAATAGCGCCCATTGGTTTTATCTATTTGGATAAAGAATTGTGCATTTAACTTGCAGAGTGTGTGTGGCTCCGTATGTCAATGTAGTGTAGTTTCAGTAACGTACTAAAATGAAATATATTACCAAAATAGCATTGGAGGGATGGTGCTCAGAGGTTAACCTCCTTTAATTTCGATGATATCCTTGCATGGAAGGACAAGTTTCCGAAATTGAAAAATAGTACATATGATGTTTGATTGATACAACGCCAAAACAAAGCTTCTTGCAGGCGACGGAGCTGGAAAAAAGTAATTATTACACTTCAAACATCTAGCAACAAGGTACAAGTTTAACTGAGTTCCATTAACCGTGATATTGTCTGTTGGATTCCGCTATTCAGAAAGAAATATATTATGTATATCACATGACCTTCCAACACGGAATAGCGTTATGTGCGTGGAGGGTGAACTACACTTTCAGCTAAAGATGGTACTTCTGTAGAAATAAGTTACAGATGTTGCTACTAAACAGAAGATGCATACTCCCCATTGGCTCTTGATCTCATCTCTTGCTCCATTTTTTGCTTCTTACCTTTTGTAGAATCGAAATTTATTCTAGGTGGCGCTGTGAAAATCAATTTATGCGCCACCTCTGTGTTGCTGTGTTTCTTGATTCTGTGTTTCAGACGTTTCATGGATTTTATACATTTTCATTTCCATGCTTCATAAACATCGACGGCGGGTGCGGGTAGCCAACAAGGGATGCTTACTCCTCCCTGGCACCTGGTCCCACCTCTAGCTTGCTTGGGGTCCGTCGATGTTTAATATTGTGCTTTATTGTGAAAGAAAGGAGGGGATCTCCAACAACACTAGGTTGCAGCACCCACAGCAAAATCCCAAAACACCCATGCAAAAAAACACAGAACAGATACCCACAGAAAGAGACGCAAAAGGGACAAGGAACACCAACTCACAACATAGAAACATAAAAGACTACACATAAACCAACGAGACCAATCGGCAACCGGTGCCGACTTAGGACGGCCATCTGCCAAGTAAATAGCAGACGGTGTGGTTATCCTGGATTACGTGCGCACAACCCTCTCACTTCTCCAGTTACCTAGAGGTCTCGAAGAACGTACAAATGTGGTGTAAAACAACCTCCTCACTGTAAGATGACGTCACACAAACAAGACCGCGAAACGCAGAGGCCCCAGAGACACAGATGAATATGTAAATGGATATAAAAAGAGGGCATGCGTAATACAGTCCGTGCTCTGCCGGCTGTAGCGAGCTCATGTATGTAATCACCCGAGGAGTCCGACTGACATTCAGAGAGGACAGGTGGTCGGGGCCCTGTCTTCTCTAAAGAGGTTTGGACAGGGCCCGTCATGGAGTCCCGTCGTCACAGTCAGTCAGAGTGCAAGTCTTAAGAATGCGCTCGTACAAGACTGTATATTGGTCAAGTACCAAGCTTAGTGTCCGTCTGGTGACATTAGGATCATATCCACGGTATAAAAGGCGTTTGATGACTCTGACGCATTTTCGATACATATGCTGTCTACCTTTGATCCTTCTTATTTTGTTAATTATGTCACCATAAAATGCAGGTTGTGAAATACCTAAAGTAATATACTCCGTTGCTTTTATGGGTCCGAATTTCAAAAAAAGTTGATCATAATTTTTGTAAAATTTCCAGAAAGTCTTTACTAGTTTGTGAAAGCGAAAACCTTGACCTAAAAGTTTCTTTGTAATTTGTAGATTTCTATTATGAAAATCCAAAACATCAGTACATGCTCTAGCATACCGGATGAGCTGTGAAATATAGATACCGTATGACGGTAATCTAGGGACATCACCGTCAAGCCAGGGGAAATTTACTATGTTGAATCCAAAATCATCTCGTTTGTCATATACACTTGTATGAATTTCTCCATTGACAATTTTGATATTTAGGTCCAAAAATGGTGTTTCAGTGTCTGTAAAGTTTGCCTTGTTTAGAGTCAATTCTTGTGGATAAATAACATCTTTATACTTTTCAAAAACAGGATTATCGATAGTAAGAATATCATCCAGGTACCTAGAAGTACTAATGAAACATTTCACATCATCATGTTTTCTTTGCTTTTGAAGATTTTGAATAAATTCCTTTTCATATGTGTATAAAAATAAATCTGCAACAAGAGGCGCACAATTTGTACCCATAGGAATCCCTACAACCTGCTTGTAGAGATTCTCACCAAATCTTACATAAATGTTGTCCAAGAGGAAGGACAAGGCACTACACAGGTCGCTACATGTCCATGATTTGTATGATTTGTATTCTGTAGCGGAAAAGAAACCCTTTGATTCAGATGTACAAATATAAATTTTCCCCTCTCGATTATAGCACCATTTAATGAGTTTGGACAATTGATCATTGATCTTGTCGTGAGGAAGCGTGGTGTACATATTTGAAAAATCGTATGAAGCAATCGTATTGGCTTGAAAATTTCTAGATTTTATCTTGTCAATCACATCCCCGGAATTTTTTATAGACCAAAATAAATTTACATCATTCCTGTTAAGAACAGTTTCACAATATTTTGCAACGTGTTCCTTTACCGCCGTGAGGGCTGACGTCAGATGTCTAGACAAACTTGTAGTTGAGCAGTTGCTAGAATTAGCAATGTATCTAAATTTGTAAGGAGATTTGTGCAGTTTTGGTATGCAGTATATTGTAGGAAGATCCAATTTAGAAATAGGGATGTTGAATGAAGAAATTTCACTGCTATGTTTGCTCAAAATGTTAGGGACACTTTCATTGCTTTTGATATAAGTATTTGTAGACGAAAGTTCCGAAACTAAAGTTGATATATAGTAAAGTTTTCATATGATTATGGTGTTGTTGGCTGCTTTATCTGCAGGAGCGAAGACAAATTTTTCTTGTAAATTACGTAATTGGGATTTAAAATATCTTTCAGATCTAGAACTTGGATTTTCAAAAAGATGAGGATTTTTGTGGAAGTTGTCTATTCGAATGTCAGTAATGTCCAAAATGAGGTTTTTCCAGTCATTCAGAGAATGCGATTCGACTCCTTCCGATTTACACCATCGTTTGGTATAGTTATCTAAGGCTTCCTTTAGTACTTCGCGACATTTAATAAAATCTATCTTGGACGGGATTCTATACTTAGGTCCTTTTTTGAGAAGACCACTGAGCTGCCTGTCTTGGATAATTGAAAAGTCACCTGTAATAATATGACCAGCTGGTTTATATAGATATTCAGATGTTGCACATTCTCAAGAAGCAGGACATGATTCAAGTATTTTAGGATCTGATGTAACTTTGTTGTAGTTAAAAACGAAATTTCGAATAGGTCTCTTATATTTGTAACAAATAAGAGGAGGTTCTAAATTTTCAAAATATTGAGGAATAGCACTTTGTACACGATGATCCCGAAAAATATTAGAGATGTTAAGAAGATCGAATCCTTTGTTAATAAATGGAATTTTTAAGAATCGTTTTTTAGGTGGGATGTTTTTAACAACTGGATAAAGTTTATTCTGTGCGAATGCAACAATGATATTAAGTCTGAATCAATCCGTATTTCTTAAGAATGCAACCAGTGCTTCATCCAAGATAGATTTCAATTGAACTGCTGGAACTGATGAGAGAGCATGAAGCAGTTCATGTCTGCCGCCGTTGCGAGCAATGATCAGAAGATCGTTGAGGGTACGGTGTAATCTAGATCTTATTCTGAGTTTTCGGTTTCGTCGTCTTCCGTGAGACCTATGCTTCCGTTTAGTGTTTGGGCGGATTGAAAATACATTAATATTAGTTGACGTCGAGGAAATGTTGCCTTGTCCATAAATTTGATCGTTTAGACCAAGGGGGTACGCAGTTTGGAGTTTTGTGATCCAGGCAAGTTCAGCTTGTAGTCGGCGTTTTTTAATTTCCGTTTTACTAAGATTTTTAAGTTTAGAAAAAGACTGAACCGGTGTAATAGTTATATCCGAAATGGAATGATTGTATTTAACGAAGTGATTATAAAGGAAATTTCTTTGTTTTTTGTGATGTGAGTTTCTTATCTGATACGAATGACTTCTAAAACGAGATTTTAAGGCCTGACCTGTTTCTCCAACATATTGGGCGCCACATCCCCTAGCGTTTCATGTTATAACATAAATGACATCTTTGTACGATCAATCGATGTCGTTTTCAATCTCAATTTTAAAAGTCTGCCCGTTAACACTTGATTTAATTGTGGAATTGCAATTGATGAGCGGACACATACCGCATCTTTTCCCTTTGCACGTAGAAACTGCTGAGAACCCTCTATGTTTGTTGTTAAATGTAGAGCCTGCAGATGGAGAAGTAGGTGTAATACGTCTACGGGATTTCAATTTAAGAGGTGAAAGAAGTACTCTGGGTGAGGACAAAAGTTTATTACTGTTAAAAGTCGATGATGGGAAAGTTACTGTAGTGATAGAGGGTAATCTCAAAGGAGTAAGTTTAATACGAGGCGACCTTAAAAATGCCATAGTGAGATGATCAAAGAAGGGTGAGTAGAGATCCTGCATGGAAGACACTACAACAAAGTCAAGTTAGAGAACGAAATGGAATTAAAACACTTCAAACATCGGGTCACGGGGAATTGTATTACCAACTCCACACTGCAACACGAAATAAGTGTAGATATAAAAGAAAGGAGGGGATCTCCAACAACACTAGGTTGCAGCACCCACAGCAAAATCCCAAAACACCCATGCAAAAAACACAGAACAGATACCCACAGAAAGAGACGCAAAAGGGACAAGGAACACCAACTCACAACATAGAAACATAAAAGACTACACATAAACCAACGAGACCAATCGGCAACCGGTGCCGACTTAGGACGGCCATCTGCCAAGTAAATAGCAGACGGTGTGGTTATCCTGGATTACGTGCGCACAACCCTCTCACTTCTCCAGTTACCTAGAGGTCTCGAAGAACGTACAAATGTGGTGTAAAACAACCTCCTCACTGTAAGATGACGTCACACAAACAAGACCGCGAAACGCAGAGGCCCCAGAGACACAGATGAATATGTAAATGGATATAAAAAGAGGGCATGCGTAATACAGTCCGTGCTCTGCCGGCTGTAGCGAGCTCATGTATGTAATCACCCGAGGAGTCCGACTGACATTCAGAGAGGACAGGTGGTCGGGGCCCTGTCTTCTCTAAAGAGGTTTGGACAGGGCCCGTCATGGAGTCCCGTCGTCACAGTCAGTCAGAGTGCAAGTCTTAAGAATGCGCTCGTACAAGACTGTATATTGGTCAAGTACCAAGCTTAGTGTGAGTGCTGTTGAGATTTTCGTCAGGATCTTATTTAACTCATTTGTGTTACACTTATGCCCTTTGCAATGTGGAGTTTGTAAAAAAGTTCCCGGCGAGGGGTTTGACAGTAAGTGTTTTGAATAAACTTCCCTGACATTGTCGCCATAGCACTTTCTATATAGACATAACGTCAGACAGTGCATGGATTTTATACATTTTCATTTCCACGGTTCATAAACATCGACGGCGGGTGCGGCTAGCCAACAGGGGATGCTTACTCCTCCCGGGCACCTTGTCCCACCTCTAGCTTGCTAGGGGTCCGTCGATGTTTAATTTTGTGCTCTTTTGTGAGTGCTGTTGAGATTATCGTCAGGATCTTCTTTAACTCAACTGCAAATTCCATACGAAATTATCACGATTGGCAGGGTTTAAGATCTATGGAATTGCATTTATCAATTGAAGATTTATCGAATTTATTCAGGGTTGCGCTGTTTACATTTATTTTTGTCCTTCTTTGAACACTATGAAGTTGGAATAGGAAATGGGCTTCTTTTTCACACCTTCTATTTTATACCATACTTGCATTGGATTTGTAACATGGATCATGTGATATATCAAATATTAGTACGGCACATTTTGACAGCTCCACCTACAATGCATTCTAATGTGCCATTTATACTTGCACTGGAGATGGGTCATTAAATGAGTTGTTTTTCGTGTTTCTGTGAAGCTCTGTCATTTTAGATCTCTCTGTTTCTTTGTCCTTTTTTTCTTTTCACATAAATAATTTTTCCCAAAATTCCTAAGCCTTTCGATTGTGATTTTTGGAATTATGGAATCCTGTTTCCAATTTTGTGTCTTACATTCATTCACTCAGATATACACTTTAGCTTTGAATTGTTCCACATTGATTTTTCCACTCGGAACATCGCTATCATCATGCAATCCATGCCAACCTGTCAACCTATTGGCGTGTCGACCTGTGGATGTGTCGACCTGTAAACGTGTCGACCTGCTGGCGTGTCGATCTGTCGGCATGTCAAGATGAGAGAGATTTTAATCAAGGAACATTTTGTAGAACTACTTTTCGTAGAGGTTTTAGTAGAATAAACATAAAAATATTTAGAAAATTGTTTTGTCAAGGTACTTTCTGACTGAACCATGTATCCGTATTTTAGACCTGATCGAAGCCTTTTAGCTTTTCTAAGACATTGAGGAACAGCCACACGTGCTTGCTATACATGCATTTTCATCACATATTTGTCTCGTGCGTTATGCCATTCAATTATATTCAATATAGATAAAAGCAATATCATTGTCAGCAAAGAATTCGTCTGTGTATAAAAATCTAACTCGATAATAATCAACATTAAAGAGCATCAACATTTGACACGAAAATCAACTCTGTCTTGATAACGTCAAAATATGACGTTGACCATATTTCACGACATATCGTAAGACGTCATTTTTTCGGAATGCCTAAACGTGGCTTCGTTTTTCATCGTAAGATTTAGGCGACTTGCTTCTATGCTACTCGGTGTCACATAACATAATGGCTGAAATCACTTCGGTCGCAACGGCGATCCTCATAAAAGCATATGAGATCCCTCTTTCCAAAATGATCGATGGTATTCTGGGTTGTTTATTAATGGTTGAAAACATCACCTAATAAGACATATCTACCTGATATGTACACAGAGACAATTATCGACTTTGACAAGTTTTGACAGAGGTCATGTGACGAATGTTGAATGCAAACAGGAGGCGCAATATAATTCTACTTATTCAACATTTCTCATCGAATATTGTTTATTTGCTCCAATTTAATGGTTTTGCCTTACCTTCTCGACTTGAATTATTATACCTGATGGATACTTCTTCGATAATATAATAGAATAAAAAATAAAATTAAAAACTCTAGTATATAATAAAATGAAAAATAAAAGATGCAAAGACAGAGGTCATGTGACGAATGTTGAATGCAAACAGGAGGCGCAATATAATTCTACTTATTCAACATTTCTCATCGAATATTGTTCATTTGCTCCAATTTAATGGTTTTGCCTTACCTTCTCGACTTGAATTATTATACCTGATGGATACTTCTTCGATAATATAATAGAATAAAAAATAAAATTAAAAACTCTAGTATATAATAAAATGAAAAATAAAAGATGCAAAGACGCAAAGAAATTAAAACAGAATGTAGAAGATTCGATCATATTTTTTTCGACAAAGATCAATACATATTTGTCCTAATTTGGAGGCCAGTGAATCTCCTTTTTTTCGTTTTTGTTTGCATTTTTTTGTTTCGAATGTAAACCATACAATAACGCTCCATTGTCAGAAAAAAAGCACAAAAGGGTTCCTGTACAATGAAAACTCAGTCACGACATTACATCACAAATGACGCTTACACTGCTGCTAGACTTCGTCCATTCTTTAATTAGTTTGTCAATTATCGAATAATGACGATGATGAACATTAACCATTATTACGAACCATCCTGGAAAATAAATATTTGGAATATAAATGCAGAACTTTTCATTTCTCCAATGCGGCTATTATCAACATCCTTCAACAGCAACGAAGAAATCCCGTATATGTTAAAATTAAAAGTACAGGCAGTCAGAAGAGAAAATTAATACATGTAAGAGTACAACGAAAATCTGCGTATTACAGATTATATTTGAATTTTTATTGTTAATATTGTATGATTTATATGCATTTACATATAAATATCAAAATGACATTAATATGAAAAACTATTAGTTAATGATGTGTTTTAGGTGTTACAATACGACTCTTCTGTCGACGAACATTTTCCTAATACATATGAAACTTGTATGACCTAGACTTGTTTCCTACAACATTGTATGTGGTCCTTTCCGCCAAGGAAATATGTTCTGTCTTATATCATTTCCTCGTTCCTTGAAAACACTTGTTTAAATTTATTTTAGGGTAATAGGCGATGGCAAGTTGGTACAAAAAGGAAACAAAAGGCTATGGGATAAGATGTATCGCAGGAAATATTTATTAGATGAATAGAAATCAAACAAGTGAAAGTTTGACGTCTCGTTAACTTCATATCGGATTGAAGATAAAAATATTATTTTTCATGTTCGCTGAAATGTTCAGAAAAATAATACACAGATCCATTTTGCTATCTAAATTAATTTACAGAATCATAATAAAGATGATCAAATTATGTCCTTTTAGAGCATTTTTAGAGCAGAATTTCATTTCTCACATTGTGTTGTTAATTCTCTGTTCAGTCTTTGTCTACCTTCATCATGTTAAATGCAAGGTAATTACAATAAATATCTGGTGTTTCATGTTAAAACAAAGAGACTTGGCTTTAGATCCTATCAAACGACCGACAACACCCGTGAAAATTTATTTCACTTGGGAATAAGCTTACTTTTACTTATATAAATATATATAAAAATATCATAAGCCCTTCAATTAATTATTGGCAACTTTCCTGTTTTTTTTTCTTAATTTCATATACATGATATATTTGTGTGCGCTATTTTTTACCATCAACTTAAAAAAACCCCTCCGATTTCTAGTTTAAGGTGGCTCCCTACTCGAACCGTTATAGGTTTTTCATTATATGCAGCAGTCTGCGTATAACGTTTTACAATGGCTGGTGAGGGACGAGCGAGCGCATTGAAAAACACAGACAGAAGATCTTAAATGCCAAAAGAAGCAAAAGATGGTGCAACTATCAATGTCCACACCAATCATATAGTATAATTTCTTAGTTGAAAATGTAATGAAATTATAAGGGGGTACCCTTATGTTTGTAGCCATATCTTGATCATTTATAAAATTGTATACCTGTTTGCGATTTTTTCACCATCTATATATATTATCGTATAAAATGATACAATCTGAAGAAATTCCATCTGTTGTTTTTTGCACAAAAATGTGATATACTATATAGTATTTGTCGAAAATATGATATCATTATAAGGGGGTACCCCTATGTTTGGAGCCATACCTTGATCATTTCAAAAATTGTGTACCTGTATGTGATTTTTTCTTCATCGACATACATAATTTTATGAAATATTACAAAATGAAAAAAATCCATCTGTTATTTTTTGCAAAAAGTTGGATTTATTACATATTCTTGGTCCAAAATGTTAAGAAATTATAAGGGGGTACCCTAATGTTTGGAGATATATCATACTTAGATTTATGTTACAATATCATTTTATGTGTTGTATTTCTTCTATATGACTTGTTATCATAATATAAAACAAAACAAATAAACATATTCATATCATCACTGAATTTGGAGGGTTCAAAAGCATACGATGGATATTTGTTAATTCTCAATTTTTAAGTTCTAGGGTACCTTTCTTTAGTGTACTGTATCTTTCAGGAAAACAAAATTACCTATCTATGTCTGTGTTCATTGTGTCATTTTGACTATAATTTATAGAAAATAACCTTAAAATACAAAATTCATCTGTTAAATTCACGAGTAGGGACCCACCTTAAATGTCATAAAGTTATACTATTTTTATACAATGTACTAGTATATAATAATGAGAAAAGGAAGCTCATCTTTTATAATCACGGTTTCTTACACACCAATCGCATTCACAATTGAAGAATCCTCTGAGCTTTTATTTCCCTCCTTATTCAAACTTCAAAGGGATGAATGTAAATCAGTTAGAGTACTCTCTTGAGATACAAGAGGCTTCTTGAATAAAGAAAGCGATAACAAACCATGTAATTGAGCTGCATCTCATTGTTTCAGCAACTCCACTTTAAATATATCACCATCTAAGTCTTAATACATTGGTTATGATTTCTGATTCATTGTAGCTCTGTTCGAGCTTTAAAGGCTCTAGGAATAATCATCAAAGAATTGATCAGTTATTCACTGTCTGGATATAATGTGATTGAGTCGAAAAAAAGTTTCGTGTACTCATTGTTTTAATTTTTTTTATCTCAGATAACATTTCAACCCGTTCTTTCAACGCCTGTTAGACTTTTTGTTAGTCTAGCACGAGTTAAAAGAATTCGATTACATTCATCAGAATTCAACCCAAACGTGGTCATGAGGGGTGCTTCATACGATACTAGAAGTGGTTTAATGGACTATCTACAAAGCTCATGAATCGCGTCAATATATCATTTTTTCCTGATAGCTACTTTATTTTCTTTTTAATTTTGCATAATTATTGAACGATATAAAGGTATATTCAAGACGTGGAATGTCTGGTCCATGCCGCAAATTTATCTGTTCTGAGATGATGCTATACAATTTGAAGACGTTTAACACGAAACATCAAACAGAAAAAAAAATCATGTTTTGTATCAACTAATCCTCAAAATATTGTAGATTCCAACCTATTTAAATGATATTGAAGCTATAAAATATCTCTAACCTGCATTTTTACTGTTGCGTGATATTTCAATCTTCCTTAAAGTTTTGATATTCCGACCATAATGGAAAGCAATGTTCTGTCCTCAATTCATTTAAATAAAATATAATTAAGGGAAAGCAGATTTTACATCTGTATTCTATGTTATTTCCTCTTTATCTTTCCTTTTTTAATAGTCATAACGTCAGTGCAGAGGGAGAAGACATTTACGTAATAATAACTGAACAATTTTAATTTTTAGTTTGAGTAGAGGTTGTGCTTACTCTAGAGAATTTTAGTGGAAAGAAAGAAGAATCTAAAATTAACTTGTGGTCATATGACGAATATTATCTTAAAAGTTATAGTAGTCTTAATATTCCATCGTCTGTGTAACGAATATTCAGAAAGTGCGTTAGGTTAAAGTAAACCAGCAATGAAAAAAATTATATACTCAACTGAACTCAGAGGAAACAGTTTTGTCATTTATGGTTGTCGTCATTCTTATTTATCTAAACAGTTTTCGGAATGAGGAACAATGATATTAAGAGAATCCCCATTCCATCATAAGTGGACATTCTTATATTTTACAGCTTATATACATGAAATACGACATATGTGGTATGACGAAACATCGACTCACTGCACCATCTTTGTTGGGACCGTCAAGTTAATCATGTTTAAAAATCTGGAACAAATGACATTGTTAATTATTCAAATAACCTAGATACGTTACAATCTGTCCAATTAAAATCGAAAAAGTATCCATTAGGTATTCAGTATCAAAGTCTAGAAGGTAAGGCGAACAATGATATACATGCGGAATAAGTCTGAACGCAACGTGATACCCTTTGTACAGTGTTTTTGCATTTTTTATGTTTAGTTTTCTTGACCCCTCGTTGTCTCTTTCTTTGCTTGGCCCCTTTGTGTTTTTGGAGGTTTCACTCTTTTTGCAGCGGATGCTGCAACCAAGTTCTGTTCAAGATTCCCTCATTCCTTTTGATTGTTGTGAGGGATTGCAGGTCTATTTAAACTGAAGTGAATTTTCATTTGTTTCTTTATTTTCGAGAAGGCTGTAGGACGGTAAAATTGAGTGATATTCGTCTGAAGTGTTGTAGGCTTATTTTGCATGATATTGTTTGTTTATTACTATTTCATTCCTCAAATCTTGTAAAACTTAGATGAATGTCGAATTATTGAAGAGCTGATTAGAGATATTTGAAAACAAGGTTTCATAGTCCCCCTACCGATATAAATGTAAGTCCTTCAACAATGCTAAGAACGGTTCATTCATAAATGCATATCCATACATAAAAAGAAGGGAGGAGATCTCCAACACGACCCCGTTGCAGCATCAACAGTAAAACACCAAAACACCCGATGCAAAAACACAAAAGACGAATACAGCACGAGACGGAAAAGAGACACACGACATGTAAACATCAAACACAAAAGACTACACATAAACCGACGAGACCAATGGGTAACCGGTGCCGACTTTGGACGGCCATCTGTCACGCAAGTAGCAAATGGTGTGGTTATCCTGGATTACGTGCGCACAACCCTCTCACTTCTCCAATTACCCAGAGGTCTCGAAGGAGTAATAAATGAGTTAAAACATCCTTAATAAAAGCGAAAACAAAATCTTAAAGTGTAAAATTCCTTAAATTCTCGACGTAAATGGGTTATATAGTTTAAATAATAATACGGATGTGCTCCAACTCTATACCTTCTTGAAAAAAATTTCAAACCTATTTTCATACACCAGACACGTGTTTCGGATATTAAATTTTCATCAGTGATGCCTCCAGTGGAGTCAAAAAGCTTTTCATAAGCCATCAAAATTTATTTCACAAGCGCCCTCTGGTTTTACGTTTAGAATTTAAATATTTCCATATACTTAACAGAGGGTGCGCGGATCCAAATTTCCAGTAGGGTCGATTCGGTAGCATATCAAAATAAAATCTATGTTCAAAATAACATTGTAAGGGTGGTGCTAAGATGTTAACCTTGACATTTTAGCACCATCCAAACACTTGGCTTGGTACTGGTTCGTAGTAATGATACGGAAGTCATAACAAGAAACAGCCATTAAAAATGCCATGGGATTCTACAAATTGTTCTCTATCTAAATTAAGGAGGGACATAGTGGAAAAAATTTATTTGGTAATTTTGACTTTAAAGATGGTCATAACGTCTTTTTCGTTATTTCTATAAAGGAAATTACAGAGAAAAAGTGACCGTAATAAAACTCAAAATGGAAGCAAAAAGTATTTTTTCTTAGAAAATTCTAATTTATACTCTTAGAAAAAGGAAGAAAATACCTTTCAGGGCTGAGGCAGGAAAATGTTGAGAAATAAAAAGTATTTTATTTATGGGTTAATAGTCAGTTTTCTCTATATAAGAAGTGATCATGCGGCGGGTATCGATTGTTTCTCGTGACAAACCCCCACTATTCCGGTTACCCAGTTACCTCGAAGGACGCAAAATTATTGTTCGTAACAGCATCTCCCTGAGAAAAAGAGAAGTGTTCCTGCACGTTAGCATCTTAGATAAAAGTCGAACAAATTCTAATGCACCAGAAAGTTTAACGTGTTTCGAATAGTAAATTTAAACCAAATCAATGGAACTTCAAATTGATTTTCACAAACATCCAAATGTAACGCCCTCTAGTTTCATCTTTTGAATTTTCTGTGAAAAAAATGCACGGATCCAAATTCTGTGTAGGGTCGAGTAACATAGTTAAATAAAATCTATGACCAAAATAACATTAAAGGGATGGTGCTATGATGTTAACCTCGTGTAAGATAACCACACAAACAGTACAGCAAAACGCAGGGTAAGTAACACACGGATGAAATTTGTTAATTGATATAAAACATAAGGCGTAAAGAGAACGATCTTACTCTGCCGGTTGAAAAGCGATCACGTATTCAATCACACGAGGTGTCCGACAGACATTAAGAGAGGACAGGTAGTCGGGGCCCTCTTTTCGTTAATGGGGTTTAGACAGGGCCCGTCAATGAGTCCCGAAACCCGAAATAAGACTACAAATTTAGTGTCTCGGGTTACACATTCTTGACAAAAATGTATTTCATCAAAATTGGTTTAAAGTTATCTTCAACAAGAAAAAGAGTTGGAACACTTCCATATTATGTCTTACGGGCAAAGGAAAATCTGACATTTAGACGGAGACAATAAAACACTTCAGTAGGAACAGGGAGGACATCTATAACTTGCTCTAATGGTTTGAAGTTTCCTAACAGAATTAAGAAATGTAATTAACTAGAACATTTTTCTGCTATTTATTTTGATATCTCATGAAAATCTTTTTGGAATTAAAAGGAATATTTTTGCACTTCTTCCGAAATTCCTTTAAATTCCATTTTTAGGGTATGTATCATTTTGAATTTGCCTGCCTTCTTTTTAGGGATATAGATGGAGTAGATAGAACTAGGACAATTTAAATAGAACATATTTATATTTTTCACACGAAGAACATAAAACGGATGGACAGACGAAGAAAATAACACGAGGCACAACACTGTGTAGTGAATAACCCCCAGTACAAGAACGGAATTCATTGTAGATTGCGCTTTTAAATGCACACGTAAAATCAATTTTAGTTTAATACTATATGATAATTGTTAAGTTACCCAAGATACTTCGACTTTACTCTGCGTCTAGTATATGTGTGATATACGTTTAAGTTTTATTCATACCATCAGACATTTCCATTTTTAGGGTATGTATCATTTTGAATTTGCCTGCCTTCTTTTTAGGGATATAGATGGAGTAGATAGAACTAGGACAATTTAAATAGAACATATTTATATTTTTCACACGAAGAACATAAAACGGATGGACAGACGAAGAAAATAACACGAGGCACAACACTGTGTAGTGAATAACCCCCAGTACAAGAACGGAATTCATTGTAGATTGCGCTTTTAAATGCACACGTAAAATCAATTTTAGTTTAATACTATATGATAATTGTTAAGTTACCCAAGATACTTCGACTTTACTCTGCGTCTAGTATATGTGTGATATACGTTTAAGTTTTATTCATACCATCAGACATTTCCGTCAAATTTATAAACAGAAGGAAACCACGTCTTATGATGGTATAGTTATTTGTATAAAAAGGATGAATCTATAAGAATTTTTGTTTTGAAAAGTTGTTTTCTATTATGCTTAACTCATTTTTATCGTATTGAAATATCTTTTCAAAAAAAAACGACAAATATCATTACATACTTTGAACTATCCATTCATTAAAAAATTATTTCCTGAATCATTTGGATTTAATTTTATTTCATTCCTCTTGGAAACTAATCACGTGTTAAGGAAGTGAGATATATGTTTCTATATAGATCAGGATGGATTTGAAAAGGTAAGCGTTATTACAATTTTTATTTCAAATATGTTGTCCTTTACATACTATTCATCTCATAAACCTTGTCATAAAAAACCTCAAACACGAGAAGGCATAGAGAAAAATCGATGCTTATAGTCAATGCCGTTTGATCCCAATCAGTCATGAACTGCTTGACAAATTACATCATTATCAATGACTTTAAAAAAATCGTAAAGGAGTTTTATGTTTTACATCTTCAAATTCAACAAAAAGAACATATTAATTTGCAGCATAAACCAGACATGCACGTTTTGGTTACTTAACCCTCGTCAGTGATCCTCAATCCAAGCAATGTAAATAGACAAAAGAATGTGAAAGTTATTTGTTAAAAAATTACCGATAGACTTAACAGGATGGATGGGATATGATGCTACAGGACCCAGGTTCTAGAATTTCAAATGAGATAAAGTTTATCCTGATGGAAATCTAAACAGCACTCACAAATATAATAAATATTTTACAAGGAGACTGTAAGAGTCAAAACGAATTTAACTGACCTATAATACTGATGCACAATGAGTTACTATATGTCAAATTAAAAACGAGAGAATCATAAACTTAAAAACCGGGAAACAAAGTATTGGATGCATAATGTATACGTTGGAAGTTAATCACTTTTACTGAATTAATTGTTAATGCCTAGTGTTCAGTCACTGCTAGCCACGTAGATAATTTGGTGGATCTCACCTTAATATAGACGTAGATGAAACATGTATTACCGCGCTTGACATTCCAATAAAGCGCTTTAGTTCGATAAAGTGCTTTAGCTATTCGATATACCAATTTTTGCCACACCATTAAATCATCTGGAATTTAAGTTAGTTTTGATGAAATTAAGGAACAAAATTTAAGACATTGTCATTAGTGATAGGTTAAGATACTTAATACGATGCCTTGCTTTGATGTTATATATTCAACACAAGACGCAATTCACACAAACATTTGGATGACAGGGGGAAAAGCATAATAATTCATGTTTTTTTCTTACCCTAAAAAGTATTTTTTTTCTGAAGTTGTAAATGAACCAATTTCACACAAAAAGGATTAAATTTTCTAGCAGTAATATTTGTCAATTTAAGGCGTTCTAAAAGATAAACTGAATGAAAGGGCACGCGTAGAATGAAGCGACCAACGAATTCAAAGCAAAGCGCGGTAGAGTGGTCATTACTCCGAAACACTGCGAAAGTAACGTACTTTTCTTTTAAGTGACAAATATGGACAATGACCATATCCCTTTTTACAGCACAAAATCGATAATTCAGAAAATCAGAAACCGAAGGCATAAAAAATCAGGATAAAACAGGAACCAAAGCAAACAAACAAAAACCTCCACCACACGAAAAGAAGCGAACTCCCGACATGGGAGTGACACCAAGTGCCCAGGAAGAGTAAGCATCTCCTACTTGCATGCAACACCCTCCGCTTCAATTCGGTAGAACTGTCACATCCGGTTACTTCCATTTCGGAAGACATAAAGTACAATCTTTGGTTGGATGGTTCAAATGGTCTATGACAGAATATCATCCACCATTCTGGAGAATAGTGTATGACGAGTCCCCAATATCGACAGTGAAACTTCCTTAGTGACGATGTTAGTCGGTCATACACACATCCCTGACTGAGAAGCTTATCTGAAAGACGCCTAGCTTTCAGAACGAAATCCGTATATTTGGTACTTGCTCTGGCATAGCGTATCAAGTGAGATATGAACACGCCGTAAGCAGGCGATGAATGGATGTTGCTACTTAGAAAAGGAAAGTTTGTTATGCTGAAATTAAAGTCGTCATGTTTGTCATAGAGTGAGGTGTTCATGTGGCCATCAGTGTCGTAGGACAATATTATGTCCAAATAGGATGCTGAATCATTTGTCTCTAGTTTTTTTAATTCAAGCTCCGAAGGATAGATACTGCTCGGCGAATTTTGGATTATTGATGGACAACACATCGTCTATGTATCTGTATGTGAAGTTGAAGTCAGACGCTAATTATCTTTTCCCTTTATTGACCAATAATTTAATGAATTCAGCTTCGTACGAGTAAAAGAAAATGTGGGGCACAATTTGTCTTCATTGGAATTCCAACAATTTGATGGAAGACCTTTCCTCCAAACACCACAAAAATGTTGTCGATCAGAAAGTTTAGTATCTGAATAATATCTGTTTCAGTCTACTTATTTTTAGAATCGGAATTTTCTTTTACAAAGTAGGTTCTGTCTTAGTTAACAACAATAAATTTGTATTTGTGATTACCGTTCTTACTTGTAAACGGATTACTTAAAATTTTTGCGAGTCTTTCTTTCAATTTAGGATGTGGAATTGTTAAGTATCGAAAAATCAAAGGATTTGATCGAATGGACTCTACTAAAATGAGTGGATTTCAGATGTTATAAAAATTCCCTCGAATTCTTTAAAATCAACATCTGGTTTATACCACTGCGAAGATATACTGTCGAACTATACTTTTGAAGCCCAGATTTGATTTCAGATAAATCTTTGATGAGTAAGATCGATACAGATTTTGGAGAAAATTTTGAGGAACCAGTGATGAAAAATTGTTTTTACGGATTCTTATGCATTTTAGGTATGCAGTATAAGTATGGTTAATCTAAATCTAAATTGCTAGTGTCGAAGCCAAGGGAAGGAAGAGCTGATTTGTGGTTATCTATTATTTCAGAGGCAGAAAGGTTTGATGTGGTGTAAGTGGGATTTTCAGGTGTCGAATTTAAACCCGACAATTTAACTAGACTATCGAAATATTACTTTTTGCAAGTAAATGCGTAATTATTTGAGGCTTTGTCCGTTGGGGTGATGAAATAATGTTCTTGGAGGTAGGTATGTGCAAGTCTACGAGAAAACCATACAAAATCGTTATTCTTCTTAACAAGCTATTTTCAAAGTTTAACTCCAAAACACGTTCAAATGCTTTGAAGGGACAAGATAGTATGTTGTAAAAAGGAAATTTCCATTCAATCGACCATTAAGGAAGTATTGGCAAACGCTATAGTTCAGAGGTTTGGAGTGCTGAAAGAGTCGGGAAATCTAGCCCTAAATTTTAGTAAAATATGAAAACAGACAATGTAGAAGCGATCAAAACTTTAAAGAATAACACGATTCTAAACAGATTTTGTATGCCTTTTTTTCAAATTAATCCCCTACGTAAGTGTCTATGCCAGTCTATAGAGAATTGCTTTAAAACAATTAAACCGAAATAAAAGCCCATACAATTAATGTCTTTAATTTCTATGTTGCTTGGATAAAGCACATTCCATGTATTATTCCACCAACTGGAAGTTCTTGGCAAATACATCGTACCGGTTTTATAGACGAAAAATATTTTGCCATTCAATTCAATGGAAAAAAATTCAGGATTGAGCTTTGATAAATCCGTGATTTTCACACCAAAGACGAAAAACAGTGACAGTTGCATTTGTGGCGTTTTCCTGGTCATTAAAGCTGAACTGTATTCTGAAGACCCTTGAGGACAATTATATTCATTATTCTGGAGTTTCAAAAGGTCTAGATCACGGAGCCTTCTAAAGAATCATGTAAAGAACCGCATATGTTTATATTTGGAAAGAGAAAGTAGAACCTGTTGCAATTGTTTGCATTATGGAGTTTTGCTGCAGGTATGTAAAATTATTAAGCTAGTCTTTTTAATTGAATTATCTTTTTTGAAATTCGAATGTTTTGTCTGGTTCAATTTACTGAACTTTACAATGGATTTCTCATAGTACAGTAATGATATACTTGCCGACATGATTTTACATTTTAAAAATATAACGTCATGGTATATTGATCAATGCTTGACATGTAATTTGACTATGATGTAAGGGGTATCTACATCAATTTGGGAAAGGAAGGGTTCCATTTCTACATTTGTACAAGATCCGTCACCGCACCAGTATACCGTGAGTACGGAATGACGTGTGTTTGTGATGAGCAATTGTACTGATTTAATCAACCATTATCGGGAAACTTTTTTAAACTTGTTGATTTATTATCGGAATCTATATTGAAAATGTTGTTTAAGACCCGTGAACTGGTGAAATACCCTGTAGCCTTTTTAAAGTTCTTTTACACATATACTAGCTATAGTACTGGAAAATGTAAATAGCCCATTACATTTTGTACATTTATATAACACTTTTATAAAACTTATAGCATATATTGCTTCGATGCCAGAGAAATGTCAAGGAAACATGTTGCTAAAATTATAAGTCAGGAACTGTTAAGATAAGGACTCAATTGATTTAGACCTGAAAATTTTACTGAAATTAAACATTTTGAAATTTTGCATTTTTTGGGCAGATTAAGCGCCTTATAAATGTAACAGTTATATAAATAGCACATGACTGTATGACTGTCATTGAAAATTTGAGACCAACAAAAAATAAAATATTTTACAGTATTCCCATTTTCTTCTTTTCAGCTCTGCAGTTAAATACTAGAAGCCTATTCTGCACATACTGAAAGAGTCGGTTGAAAGACTTTGAAGACGTTTAATAATAAAACCCAATTTCGCAAGGTATATTTTATTATATTTAATAGGTATTTTCAATTGGCCTGTACTAGAGTGGCATACATGTATACTGCCAACAATAAATTAGTATACAATATTTCTGCTGATGTTACTGTTATAAAATGAACAGTTTCAAATAAATAACTGTATAACTCTGATAACTAATCTTTAAGAAATCATATGTAATAAAGTTGACTCAAATATTTGCAGCTTCTGAATTTTCACTCTTTTTTGTATAAAAATGACAACTTTTGGAAAAAAGAATTAAGCTAACGAAAAAAGTTTCTTTATGCATTTTCATTATTTTGAATTTTGTGACGCCAATTATTTTGAATATTTCAAGTTCAGAATAGAATAAATTAGGATAAAATTATAAAGAATGTAGAATGATGTACTGGTTTGTATAGTTATTTATGGATGGCAGCGTATACATGACATGTACATGTAGGGATCAGCCTTATGGTGACAATGAACATTAATCTTCATTACGTCATCCTTTTATGTGCACACTTCGCTAAATACAATATAATGCAAGCCTATCATAGTATTTGAATTTGAAGACGTTAAGAATTTGTACTTCATAGTGAGTGTCACTACTGGTAGACCTGGAGTCTCCGAGGGCACATGTAGCCAATTTCCGATCAACTTCGGTTGATTGTCTGTCTCTTCAATAAAGGATTGGATCTCCAACACCACCAAGTTGCAGCACCCAAAGCAAAACCCTAAAACACCCAATGCAAAAACACAAAGCAGACAAGCACAAAAAGAGATGAATAAGGGACAAGGAACGTCAACGCACAACACAGAAACATCAAACACAAAGGACTACACATAAACCAACGAGACCAATGGGCAACCGGTGCCGACGTTGGACGGTCATCTGCCACGGAAATTGCAGAAGGTGTTATAATATAAATAACAAATATAAGTTTCCCCTCTCGATCAAAACACCATTTAATGAGTTTGGAAATTATATCATTTATTTTTTCGTGAGGAAGCGTGGTGTACATATTAGAAAAGTCGTATGAAGATATAGTATTTGCTTCAAAATTTCTTGATTTCAATTTGTCAATCACATCCCCTGAATTTTTGATAGACCAAAAGAAGTTTACACCATTCCTGTTCATGATAGTTTCACAGTATTTTGCCACATGATCCTTTATAGCCGTGAGTGCTGACGTTAGATTTCTAGACAAAATTGCAGTTGAGCAGTTGCTAGAATTAGAATGTATCGAAACTTGTAAGGAGATTTGTGAATTTTTGGTATACAGTATATTGTAGGGAGATCCAATTTAGAAATAGGGATGTTAAAGGAAGAAATTTCACTGTTATGTTTGTTCAAAATATTGGGAACACTTTCATTGCTTTCGATATAAGTATTAGTAGAGGAAAGTTCCGAAACTAAAGTTGATATGTAGTAGCGTTTTCAAATAATTATGGTGTTGTTGGCTGCTTTGTCTGCAGGCGCGAAGACATATTTCTTATGTAAAAAATATAATTTACGTAACTTGGATTTGAAATATCTTTCAGATTTAGAATTCGGATTTCCAAAAAGATGAGGATTTTTGTGGTAGTTATCTATTCGAATATCGGTAATATCCAAAATGAGATTTTTCCGGTCATTCAGAGCATGCGATTCGACTCGTTCCGATTTACACCATCGTTTGGTATAGTTATCTAAAGCTTCCTTTAGCACTTCGCGACATTTAATTAAGTCTATCTTAGATGGGATTTTATACTTAGGTCCTTTTTGAAGAAGACCACGGAGCTGCCTGTCTTTGATAATTGAAAAGTCACCTGTAATAATATGACCAGCTGGTTTATATAGATATTCAGACGTTGCACATTCTCAAGAAGCAGAACATGATTCAAGTATTTTAGGATCTGATGTAACTTTGTTGTAGTTAAAACGAAATTTCGAATAGGTCTCTAATATTTGTTACAAATAAGAGGAGGTTCTAAATTTTCAAAATATTAAGAAACCATTATGGCATTTGTACGCGATGATCCCGAAAAATATTAGAGATGTTCATAAGATCAAAACCTTTGTTAATAAATGGAATTTGTATGAATCGTCTTTTAGGGGAGGTGTTTTTAACCAAAGGATATAGTTTATTACATGCGAATGCAACAATGTTGTTTAGCCTGAATCATTCAGTGTTTCTTAAGAATGCAAACAGTGCTTCATCCAACATAGATTTTAATTGAACTGCTGGAACTGAAGAGAGAGCATGTAGCAGTTCATGTCTGCCGCTGTTGCGTGCAATTATCAGTAGATATTTGAGGGTACGATGTACTCTAGTTCTTTTTCTGAGTCTTTTGATTCGCCTTTTACGGTGCGACCTCTGCTTCCATTTAGTGTTAGTGCGGATTGAAAAGACATTAATATTTGACGAGGTCGAAGACATGTTTCCTTGTCCATAAATTTGATCGTTTAGACAAAGGGGGTACGCAGTTTGCAGTTTGGTTATCCAGGCAAGTTCAGATGTAAGCGGTGTTTCCACGCATTTGAAATTTTCTGTTACAAAATTTCTGGACATGTCTAAGGTGTGGGTCCTGTAGTATCATATCCTTCCAATTCTGCTACATTTTTCGGTACATTTTAGGACATAATTTTCACAGTTTTTTAGCAATATTACATAGTTTAGATTGAGGATAACTGACGAGGGTTACGTACCCGAAACGTGCATGTCTGGTCCATGCTGAAAATTTATCTGGTCTTAAATGATGCTATTGAATTTTAAGACGTTTAAAATTTATCATGATTACAAAGTATCAGTTATGTTACATGAGGAATATTCCCATCATCTTCAGAATACCGTACTGATTTAAATGACACCTCATAATCATGTATATATACACCCAGACAAAAGTTAAGCAATACCCCAATATTTCGGAGTCCTTACACTTTAAACGATAGCACCGAGAAGTTTTCGTAAAATATATCAGATGCAATTCTTTTGTAGATGACTTCACACCTTTTGTTAACATTTGTTACAAAATTACTTGACATTTCTTAAACGTGGGTTCTGTAGCATCATATCCCATCCATTCTGCTACTTCTTTTGGTACATTTTTCGACATAATTTTCATACTTTTTGGCCATATTACATTGTTTAGACTTAGGATCACTGACGAGGGTTTTGTATCCGAAACGTGCATGTCTGGTCCATGCTGTAAATTTATCAGGTCTTAAATGATGCTATTGAATTCTTTTGTAGATGACTTCACACCTTTTGTTAACATTTGTTACAAAATTACTTGACATTTCTAAAACGTGGGTCCTGTAGCATCATATCCCACCCATTCTGCTACTTCTTTTGGTACATTTTTGGACATAATTTTCATACTTTTTGGCCATATTACATTGTTTAGACTTAGGATCACTGACGATGGTTTTGTATCCGAAACGTGCATGTCTGGTCCATGCTGTAAATTTATCAGGTCTTAAATGATGCTATTGAATTTGAAGACGTTTAACATATAACACTAAAATGATATCGAAATTGAAACAATTACCTTGGTTAGAGCCTCAAATGAAAAGAATGTACTTTTTAGGGAAAATAATGTAGAATAACGTTTGAAGAGAAGTATTGAAAAATTAAGGTAACAGGTACTTGAAAAAGAGATAAAACACATTAGTCTCAAGATTCACAAATCTAATACGGTTTTCTTTCAACAATTTAGTATCATATTCTTTCGGTGGACTTCCGGTTGAGGTTTATTCCAACTACCCTCTTTCATTCGCTCTTGTTAATGAATTGCCGATAATTCTAGTTAAGGACATTTTGCTCAAAATTGCTTTATATTCCATGTTCACCGATGTGTATGGTGACTTTCAGCGAAATTATGCCGCAATTTGGTCGAACGGGATGCACAACCGGTTCTTAATTTTGTCATAAAAAGAGAAATTTTACGATTCGACGGATTAATCTTTTAACCAGAAGTGACATTTTGGTAGGTGGTTGTCTCACATGAAGATTAATATTGGTCGAACCCGGCTTGATTATAAATTCAAGAAAATAGTGGTCACGAAGGTGTTATTTTAATGAAAATACAGAAAAAGCACCCAAGAAGATATCGTAGTCAAACTTTAATTCTTTGATAAAAACGATAGTTATAAAAATGCAACATCAAAATACCTTATTCAAGGTCTAAATGTGTGGCTAATAATAAATTTAGTTCTATCGGTACGTAGGTGCTTAACTTCACTTCCGGTTTCATAAACGCGCTTTTTGACACGATATATTTTCAAAAAAAAATTACTCCCATTTCTGAAGAGATAATTCACATTTTATCATATTTTTTATACATATTCAGTTCTAATTTCACCAGATTAACTATTTGATTCATTGCAACCATAATGAACAGCGAATTTTACGACATAAATCAACTCCATAAACTTGATGTCTAACATGAATTGTTTAAAATCATATCCGTCCCCATTTCGATCGCGATATAAAATAAGTTGCATAATGCAATTATGTTAAATAAAGTAATATTATCGTCGTCAAAGGTAAAATCTATATCATGATACATAATTTTCAAATATTTTTTATCAAACCAGCATTTTGCTTAAAAACAATTCCACTGTTGCTTAACTTTTGTCTGGGTGTATATATGACACAATATCAATTTTAAATCTTTGCTAAACTCCGGATGTGACAATTCTACCGAATTGAAGTGACGGTTGTTGCATGCATGCAGGAGATGCTGACTTTCTTGGGCACCTAGTCTCTGTACCATATTGGGAATTCGCTTCTTTTCATATGGTGGAGGTTTTTCTTTGTTTCGGTTCTTGTTTTATCCTGGTTTTATATGCTTTCGGTTTATGATTTTCTGTTTTATCGGTTTTGTACTATGTATTGGGATATGGTCATTATCCATATTTGTCATCTATCAACTTAAAAAAAACACCTGGAGCAAAATATCGTAAGATTAGAGGTTCTGCAAATTTATTTATTTAAGCCTATGTATATCGTGTACTTTCACTTTTATTTATGCACACACACATATATACTAAAACTGTACGAGGTTTAATTATTACAAATAAGAAACATCGGCAAATCTCAATTTCTTTTACAATTTCTCAAAATCATAGATGTGAATATTCATCTCTGAAAGTAGTATACTTCAGGCTACTCGAATGTATTGTAATAAACTGTTTATATTCATCTATTTTTAGATCACCACGACATCTTCAGCCTAGCTATGGAAATGAATGATACAAAAACGTGCTCTACTTTAAATCTTGCATCATATGAAACTATTCAGATAAACAGCGAAAGATCAGTATTACATGTCAAGCAAGAACAGAATTTATAAATGTATTGCACCGTCTCTACAAGTACTACTATTAAATTTTACATAGGAGGTGCGTGAGACAATTAAATGAAAATTAGATACTGAAGCACAAGTAGATCGTGATTATACAGACAACAATGTTAAAGGTTGAAAAGGGAGAAAACAAATTTAAATTTGAATTTTCATTTGTTACTACATGCATGTCAAAATGTTACTTAATTTTGAAATGACTCTTAAACATCTTTAAGGAGAAAAAAATTATATTATTATTATTAGCTATACTTATCAGCTAGCCGGTTAAGGATAGGACAGTGTTATGTCATGCATAAGCTTCATTTTGTACAATTACACTTCAACGTACTTTACAGGAGGTGAGCTGTTGTACCAAGGTGACACAACGTCATTCCTAAAATCTTAGGTCATTTGTTAGCCATTATTTAGGATACGAAAACATACTAAAAATGTTACCTCTTTTCAAGAGAAATTTGACCATTTGAACCATCCAACCAAAGATTGTACTCTATGTCTTCCGAAATGGAAGTAACCGGATGTGACAGTTCTACCGAATTGAAGCGGCGGGTGTTGCATGCAAGCAGGAGATGCTTACTCTTCCTGGGCACCTGGTCTCACTCCCATATCTGGAGTTCGCTTCTTTTCATGTGGTGGAGGCTTTTGTTTGTTTGCTTTGGTTCCGGTTTTGTACTGATTTTGTATGCCTTCGGTTTCTGATTCTCTGAATTATCGATTTTGTACTGTATACAGGGATATGGTCATTACCCATATTTGTCATTTAATCGATTTGGATTTTCAGATTTTGACATAAAATCTACATGTTCACTGTAAGGTTATTGGTCAAACTTTTTAATGGGAAAAATATATTTAAAGACTCACCACGCAGGATAATTTCTGAAAGCTACTCATTATCAATTTCGAGAAACATTCGTAAGTCTTACAGGTTATCTTGTGATCTTGAACTGGCCCACGAAATATAAAATTGAGCATTATTTGAGATAGTGACAAGATATTCATTAAAATATTTCAAATTAGTATTCCTAGTGACAAGGACTTTACCGATTATCAATGTTTTTAACCATATGACCTTGACTTGAATGTACAGGCATATATGCAGGCAATATATGTGTATGTTTCTAAAAATCTCTAATTGTTTACTTGAATGATTCAATATCTGAAATCTGTATATGTCTTTATCAAAAACTTTGTTCAAAATGTTAAAACATTGCTGCATTTTTTATCTATATTTTGCTTCATTATGATATACAATTAGAATGGTAAATTTACTGCTTTGATTTGATTAACATCTTTGGATTCTTTTATCATGGTGCTTTCATCAAATACATGCATGATGTATATGGAAAGGTCTTATCATTGAGACAATTATATGACCTTGGTATAGATTTATATGAGATAGAGACTTCATATTTGGGAATTATGATTTATGTTGTAAGACCTTGAGATCGAGGTCGAGTAATAACCTTGACCTTGAACTTTGACCTAGTTTCAGCAAATTTGTGTAAAAATATATGCCTTCACGGGGTCAAAACGGGGTCATATTCTTGATTGCCCTCTACCGCATATATACAGTGAATGTCCAGAAATTCCATTTGCAGGATAATTCTTTAAGATATGCTCTGTAGATCAAAAACATATGTTTTTTTTTTCCTTTTTATGTGTTGTATCGGTATTTTTAACATTAAATTTCTGTTTTTAGAAATTAATCAATTTATAAGAGTTATCTCTCTTCGAAAATTGGGAATTTTTCAATGTCTCTAGTATTGCTCATGAAGCTTTTATCTAGTACTTACCAATTCACTTATAGTCTGGAATTTTTGTTGACAAAACATGACAATTTCAGCTTGATTTTCACATATTTTAGGCTCTTCTACCGATAGGTAGCGCTGCACGCCAACTCTTATCAAGAATTTGATTTTTTCATCATAAAAATTCCTAAAAGTTGTAGTAAATATTTATGATAAAAGAAATGGAAATTGAAGACGTTGCTGGTATAGCTATTTACATGGTTTTCTCATAGACTTGCACTTATGGCACTAAAGATCCTAAATGCATAATGCATTATCGATGTTGCAGAACCATTATGATTCTTAATGTTTTTTTAGTTCGAAGCGTATCACTTATGTCATCTGAAATGCTTTTATCACCATGCACTCTTCAGATTTCGAAAAAAGTAAATTTAGATTGTTTGAAAATTCAAAACTAGAAAAATGCCACTTAAGTAGGTTTCTTTTTCATTAATATATCAAAAATAGTTTCTTTATCCCCCAAAACCACGGGAGGGGTGATAATATACAGTTTAAGTATAACATTGAGGGGGTTAGCACGATTCTGGTTCCCCGAGACCAGGCCTATTCCCGAGGCGAAGCCGAGGGAAATAGGTCTGGTCAAGGGGAACCTGAATCGTGCTAACTCCCTCAATGGTATACTTTAACTGTTTTATTATACCGAAACAAACATTATACTGAAACAAACGTATCTCTTAGGTATACCGAAACAAACATTATACTGAAACAAACATATCTCTTCGGTTCACATGGTTCCAATGGAAATTCTAATGATTTTGCCTTGCCTTCTCGACTGAATGACTGAGTAACGTAAAATATTAATTTTTGAGATAAACAGAAACATAATTTATCATACTCATACATGTTTAATTTTTGATTGTTTTATTTTATTGCGGATTAATTTATGCGCTAAACAGATAGGAGGTGGATTACTCTGCTCGCGTATCAATAGCGTCATCTGATCAACCTTCAACGGCGCTGATTGGCTGATACTGCACATCCCCAAAGAAGCTCTACCCCATTTTGAGACTAAATCCCTAGTGAAATAGTCTTCTCAACTAACGCACCCCTTTGCAGGGAAATAGTCTTATCAGGCGATTTTCAGGGATTTAGTTAAATTTAATGAGTCTCTTTTTATATAGGAAAAAATCAGTCGAGGTATAATAAAATAATGTAATCTTTAATGATAATATGCTATTTTGAAACAAAAAACATGATTTTTAAATGTTAAACATCTTAAATTCAATAGCATCATTTAAGACCAGATAAATTTGAAGCATGGACCAGACATGCACGTTTCGGGTACTTAACCCTCGTGATTGATCCTCAGTCTAAACGATGTAATTTGGCCAAAAAGCTTGAAAATTCTTATGTCAAAAAATGCACCGAAAGCAGAATGGGAGGGATATGATGCTACAGGACCCACGTTTTAGAAATTTCAAGAAATTTTGTAACAGAAAATACCAAATGAAGATCAAGGAAATGCGTAGAAGAGACAGACGATCAACCGAAGTTGATCGAACTTGGCTACATGTGTCCTCGGGGACTCCTGGTCCACCAAATAAATGATCTAAAAATTTAACAATTAATATATTTCAATCATAGTAAGTCGGATGCTTACTATATAAGTAAGAGGGAGTGAGTAGTGGTTAGCGCGTTAGACTCAGGACAGGCTTGGACATGTTTTCGAGTCTCACCATCTCAATTTATAAAACGTTATTATCATGATTACATCGTGTATGTGACCTTCCTCTATATTGCATTTTCTCCACCCAGGGATAAATGGGTACCAAACAGAAGCTAAAATCCCAGCTCTGCTTGTATTCTACATAGTGACTTGAAAATGCGCTAGAATGTGTTTTGTGTCACACTTATGCCCTTTGCCGTGTGGAGCTCGAGAAAAGTTCCCCGCGAGGGGTTTGACAGTAAGTGTTTTGAATAATTTCCCTGACATTGTCGCCATAGCACTTTCTATATAGACGTGGCCTCAGACAGTATGTATTATATATATTCTTTTCATGTTCGTGCATGAACATCGACGTCGGGTGCGGCTAGCCAACAGGAGATGCTTACTCCTCCCTGGCACCTGGTCAAATCTCTAGCTTGCTAGGGGTCCGTCGATGCTCAATTTTGTGCTCTATTGTGAGTGCTAATGAGATTATCGTCAGGATCTTCTTTACTCCTTGGTCTCACCAGGGAGGCAATTGTACCCAGCGCCAACGAAGTTGAAGAGGTATACTAGTTGTACCATACTCTGCATACTCTGTACACCACGACTTCCCTTGGGTTACGAGGAAAAAGATCCTCATTGATTTTTAGTCAAAACGTCAAAGGTCAAGTTCACACTAGAGATGTACTGAAAAAAGGCGTTTAAACATTCCCGCATTGTTACTTAATTACTTACAGTGATGAAACTTCACACATACATGTGTTTTGCTTATGATCTACGGAATAGTCCAATTGATGTTTTGGTTAAAAGGTCAAAGTCAAACTGAAAATGTATAGATAACGATGCCATGCCTCATAAGTCATAACTGAGTAATAATTTTATCTAGAGTGATGAAACTTTACGATTGGATTTGTTCAAATTCTAGTAACAAAGGTCAAGGTTTCACTTTGAATTATGTAAAGTGAGTTATTCTTGGCCTACGTAGATGGAAGATTTGAAGTAGATTGTTCTTAATCAAAGAGGAATTTCTGTTTGTTTAAGTAAGGTAAATGTTTAAGTTTGTTTGGCTCAAGTAATTGGACTAGATTCTGCACTTAAAACGAACTCTACAGCGGCCCAGAGATATTACTAACGTTGATTTTTTTTTATATGAATGTCTTACAAATATAGGATCTCAAATGAATTTTCATTTCATACGATGTATTATGAAATGAGTTCTGAGTTTTAAATATTCTTGGCGAGGGGATATAAAACGCACAACGAGTTTCATAATACATCGTATGAAATGAAAATTCATTTGAGATTCTTTTTATCACATGATATTGCCTAAAAATGTATATTTCTAACGTGAAATCAACGTTTCCGATAACTACTGAGGCGAATCACGCCGTGATCTAGAAGTCGTCTGCTACGCCATGAGAAGTAGTGTCCATATCGTATAGATATTTTGTGCGTAAGAGAAAAGTATTTCAATTTTGAATAGTATTTCAATGCAAAAATTAATTCAACAACAACAATTTTAATCATTGATATTGACTCCGGGTCTGAATTTAACAGTTGACCGACATTTGAAAGGTCACATTTGTCAAGGTTTATGTGATTAGGTTCCAAACTTGACCAATCGCATTCAAGCAGAGTGATATGTAACGTGTTATCATATCATATATTTATGAAATGGCGTTATGAAACTGCATAACGGGTGAATCATGTGATAAATCAACATATGAAACACCATGTGAATTTACATCAATTTAATTACCAACACGCAGAGTTTCAAACGAAACGTGTGGTCAAGTCTTCTTATTCAAATAATTTCGTAATCTTTTAGTTTCTCAATTGTTATTAAAAGAAAGAAGGGGATCTCCAGCAAGACCCGACTGCAGCATCAACAGCAAACATCAAAACATCCCAAGTGAAAACACAGAGAAGAAGACATATACATGTACGACAGGAGACACAAAATGGACAAGAAATAGCAAACATGACATCAAAACACCAAACAAATAAACCAGCCAATGGGCAATCGGTGCCGACGTAGGACGGACATCTGCCATGTAAGTAGCAAATGGTGTGGTTATCCGGATTACGTGCGTATAATTCAACCACTTTTCCGGTTGTCCAAAGGTCTAGATGAACGCATAATTGAAGTGTAAAATAACTTCCTCACTGTAAAATGACCTAACAAACAAAGCGGCAAAGTGCAGGGGACCAAGCAACAGACAAGATGAATATCATTATAAATGGATATAAAAACAAAGGGCGAACGAAATACAGTCTGTGATCTGCCGGATGTAGCAAATAACTATGTACCAACCTTCCCATCGTCAACGCGCTCAGGTAAATTTTAGTATGTATTACAATGTCACTAACCCTTTTTTAAATTACCAGCGTGATTACTCTCCGTGTGGATTTCGACAGAAAAGATTAATCAATTTCTGTTTCTGTCATCCTAAAAGATTTTGACAATATGTACCTGGAAGTCTAAACTTTCCAAAAGAGCTCATTTTATATACCTAGTGGTGCTTTTCATTTTTTCCTTATCCGAGTTTGAATAAGTCCTAGAGGCATATTCATTGTACCACTATTTGACTTGAGATACTAATAATACACGGAATATAAGACATTTTTTTAAGCTTTTTTTTTTGTTGTTGCGTAAGGACCCCAGACATTCGTCCTTTATTTGTAGGGAAGTATTCTCACTGAGTTTTGCATGAAAAGGAGATATCAAGAAGACCCATAAGGACTTTACAAAAAATAAGCCCAGGCATTAATTTTTTTCTTCAGGAATGACTCTACTGAAGGTCATAAATGTGCTTTCATTGAAGTGAAGAATATCTTTTGAAAGAAATTGACCATAATATCGAAAAACCTAAATTGAATTTTGCATGTTCATGTCGCATCCGATATGTTATCGTTTGTGAGTAAACATTAGGGATTTCTATTCGTGCTAAGAATGATAATTTTTGAAGATTTACGAATCAAACAAAAATTGATATACATGTCGATGAAATATTTATTTGAAACATCATTATTTATGAATTTGACTATTGAGCTATAAATGGTTCCTTTCTTCTGGTATACTTTAGAGAAAAAAATAGACTTTTTTTCTCCCTATCCACCAATTTCATGCAATCCCCAGCCTTCCTGCAGAATCTCACTTATTGCGCAGGTAGCGTTCATCAACATAAAGCTTGAGTGAGATGGACACTTTTTGGCATAGTTTGGAACAGTATTCTAGTCAACCTCAGCGAAGATCAAGTGAGCTAATGATACAGCGTACTGTCCGGCGTTCGTGGTCCGTCCGTCATAAATTTTCAGATTCCAGGCTAATGCTCGATGGTTACAGATATACTCTCTTAACATTTCCGACATCTCCTCTGCAACAGCTGCACAGAATTCTACGAAACTTTACAGACAGTTAATTCTCAAATTCCTCTACCAAGATCGTGATTTTCTTGTCGGTCAAATATGGTCTTTTGCTTTTGGTACTTCAATAGGGTCTGGTTGGAGATCCCCTCCCTTCTGTTGTCATCAAATTGACGTATACATCGAGAAGAAAAATATTAGAACGACCAGCAGATAATCGTAACAATATTGAAGAGACAACATATACAAAAAGAACAAAAATACAAAATTGCATTGTACATGTACTTGTTGATACATTCAGATTTTATTTATGCCCATAGACATGTTTATTATTATAATTAAGGGTGTTCAATGTCAATTATAACGCTGCAAGAATGAAACCCTTATTTTGAATGAAAGGAAGGAGTTCTCTAAGAAATCTTCAGGAATGCATTTTCATTCTTTAAAAACCTGTATGTCATGCAATACATGTATAGATCAGAATAGTGAAAACGATTTTTTTCCATGTCAAAGTAGTTTTACATTGAACTATCGAAATGTTTATAAATTATAGCCAAAATGACCATTTTTATTATTGTTTATAGTTATTATCTAGTCGTTGGTGCAATGGTACATCAGTCAGCAGGGGTAAATGTCTCGAAGGTTCAATATTGTCCACTGGACAATGAATCATTTATAATTTCCTCGAAAAGGTTTGGAAAGTGCGATAAAGCTTCTGAAAGATATCACTGTGTTCTTTCTACTAAAGAGGAATACTTTGAGGGATGTGTTGCTGTGACTCGAGTGGAAAGGAATAGTAAGTTAATATTTTACAATACACATTATAATTATTCAAAGGAGAGAGGGGGTCTCAAACAAGACCCTATTGCAGCACCAACAGCAAAACACGAAAACACCCGATGCGAAAACCCTAAAGACGAGCTTACCAATGTGTTAAAGAAGATCCTGACGATAATCTCAACAGCACTCAAAATAGAGCTCAAAATTACCAAGACACGGAAAAGAGAAACACGACATATAAACATGAAACAAAAAAGACTACACACAAACCAACGAGACCAATGGGTTTCCGGTGCCGATTTTGGATGGCAATTTGCCACACAAGTAGCAAATGGTGTAGTTATCCTGGATTACGTGCGCATAACTCTCTAAAGGATTTATTACTGATTTAACATTTTTGTATTACACAATGCAAATGTGTTCGTCGAACATACTTTCTTATTGACAGATCAATGTTTAAAGCAAATCATTTATCCAAATGTGTCATAACGAAATCTGTTCTTTTGAACTTCATGTAGATTATTTTTATATCAAATCAGTGGGATCTCGCTAGTCAGATCAATAATCACTATACATGCGACTGTGAGATTTCATTTGCTAAGGTAACCGCAACATGTGTTTACGCCAAACATTTTATTTCATTGAGGGATCGGGTGATAAATTACAGATTCCGACCTTTTCTTAAGTTTATTTTGAAAATTTATTTCCTATTTCTTCTAAGACTATCAAATGCTTACGTAGTTCAGAACTTATGAAATCTATTACGTGTTTCTGACAATAATAAATCGCCAGAAACATGAATTCCAAGCAATTTATAGTGTTAATGTCCCAAATAATTAATATCAATAGAAAATATATAAATAATATGACAGTATTAGATAAAGATATGTTGTCGTGTAAGACATATACCCGGAAAAAATATATGAAACTCTATATTTTATCTTTAACTCTTGGTTTATATAAGTTCGCTCATTATTTATATTCGGACTAGGCGACACTTTTCTATTGTGATCGCGATAGTTTTTTACGGTAACGACAACTGTTATTGTATGAAAACATATAATGTTATCGATAAAAATTATAAAATGTTTTTTTCGCACTTCAAATACATAGTATACGGATGAGAGGTATTTGAAAATGCTCTCAATATACAATATATTCTGTTAGGAAGACCGAATTGTCAAAGATTTGAAAGGCACTTACTACAGTTCACCTTAAATATTCTATTTAATTTACACGAAGTATATAAGTCAAAACTGTTTGGTGCGTATGTTTTCAAATGTTTAATTTCGTCTTTGCAGTGTCACCGCGTTGGATCGAATATGATATTGTAATTGCATTGTACTTACGGAGGTTTTCAATCGTTTTTTTTTTTCATCATCTAAGTGACAATGCACGAAAGTGATATAACGTTGCAATGGGGCAATGCTTAATAAACAAGTCCATATAGTTTATATATGTGAAAGGTCTATAGATTTTGAAAACACTTCAAGAGTTCGTCAAAAGGAATAATAGGTCAAAATCAATTCTGTCATCAACGAACTATTGATGTGTTTGAAAAAACTATGAACTTTTGAGTTATATCGACCATATGGATTGATTCATTTGGGCATCACCCTACTGCAACGGCTCATCAGTTTTGTAAAGTTTTATATAGAAATTCAAAAGAAAAAAATAAACAACATACGTTTTGATTCCACGCGGTGATTATGTATGAACCAAAAACGGAATACATTCACTGTCTTACACCCTGAACATAAAGTATGCCCATGGAATACATTATCCATAAACAATGTTTGTGACTTAATTCCTCAATATTTTGAAAATTTAGAGCCACCTCTTATTTGTTATAAGTACAAGAAACCTTTTCGAAACTTTGTTTTTAACTATTATAAAGTTACAACGGATCCTGACATACTTGAATCGTGTCCTGCTTCTTGAGAATGTGCAACTTCTAAATATCTCTACAAACCAGCTGGCCATGTTGTTACAGGTGACTTTTCAATTATCCAAGACAGACAGCTCCGTGGTCTTCTTAAAAAAGGACCTAAGTATAGAATCCCATCCAAGATAGATTTTGTCAAATGCCGTGAAGTGCTTACGGAAGCCTTAGATAATTATACGAAAAGATGGTGTAAATCAGAAGGAGTCGAACCGCATGCTCTGAATGACTGGAAAAACCTCATTTTAGATATAACGGATATTCGAATAGATAAAAGAAAGGAGGGGATCTCTAACAATACTAGGTTGCAGCACCCACAGCAAAATCCCAAAACACCCATGCAAAAACACAGAACAGATACCCACAGAAAGAGACGCAAAAGGGACAAGGAACACCAACTCACAACATAGAAACATAAAAGACTACACATAAACCAACGAGACCAATTGGCAACCGGTGCCGACTTAGGACGGCCATCTGCCAAGTAAATAGCAGACGGTGTGGTTATCCTGGATTACGTGCGCACAACCCTCTCACTTCTCCAGTTACCTAGAGGTCTCGAAGAACGTACAAATATGGTGTAAAACAACCTCCTCACTGTAAGATGACGTCACACAAACAAGACCGCGAAACGCAGAGGCCCCAGAGACACAGATGAATATGTAAATGGATATAAAAAGAGGGCATGCGTAATACAGTCCGTGCTCTGCCGGCTGTAGCGAGCTCATGTATGTAATCACCCGAGGAGTCCGACTGACATTCAGAGAGGACAGGTGGTCGGGGCCCTGTCTTCTCTAAAGAGGTTTGGACAGGGCCCGTCATGGAGTCCCGTCGTCACAGTCAGTCAGAGTGCAAGTCTTAAGAATGCGCTCGTACAAGACTGTATATTGGTCAAGTACCAAGCGTAGTGTCCGTCTGGTGACATTAGGATCATATCCACGGTATAAAAGGCGTTTGATGACTCTGACGCATTTTCGATACATATGCTGTCTACCTTTGATCCTTCTTATTTTGTTAATTATGTCACCATAAAATGCAGGTTGTGAAATACCTAAAGTAATATACTCCGTTGCTTTTATGGGTCCGAATTTCAAAAGAAGTTGATCATAATTTTTGTAAAATTTCCAGAAAGTCTTTACTAGTTTGTGAAAGCGAAAACCTTGACCTAAAAGTTTCTTTGTAATTTGTAGATTTCTATTATGAAAATCCAAAACATCAGTACATGCTCTAGCATACCGGATGAGCTGTGAAATATAGATACCGTATGACGGTAATCTAGGGACATCACCGTCAAGCCAGGGGAAATTTACTATGTTGATTCCAAAATCATCTCGTTTGTCATATACACTTGTATGAATTTCTCCATTGACAATTTTGATATTTAGGTCCAAAAATGGTGTTTCAGTGTCTGTAAAGTTAGCCTTGTTTAGAGTCAATTCTTGTGGATAAATAACATCTTTATACTTTTCAAAAACAGGATTATCGATAGTAAGAATATCATCCAGGTACCTAGAAGTACTAATGAAGCATTTCACATCATCATGTTTTCTTTGCTTTTGAAGATTTTGAATAAATTCCTTTTCATATGTGTATAAAAATAAATCTGCAACAAGAGGCGCACAATTTGTACCCATAGGAATCCCTACAACCTGCTTGTAGAGATTCTCACCAAATCTTACATAAATGTTGTCCAAGAGGAAGGACAAGGCACTGCACATGTCGCTACATGTCCATGATTTGTATGATTTGTATTCTGTAGCGGAAAAGAAACCCTTTGATTCAGATGTACAAATATAAATTTTCCCCTCTCGATTATAGCACCATTTAATGAGTTTGGACAATTGATCATTGATCTTGTCGTGAGGAAGCGTGGTGTACATATTTGAAAAATCGTATGAAGCAATCGTATTGGCTTGAAAATTTCTAGATTTTATCTTGTCAATCACATCCCCGGAATTTTTTATAGACCAAAATAAATTTACATCATTCCTGTTATGAACAGTTTCACAATATTTTGCAACGTGTTCCTTTACCGCCGTGAGGGCTGACGTCAGATGTCTAGACAAACTTGTAGTTGAGCAGTTGCTAGAATTAGCAATGTATCTAAATTTGTAAGGAGATTTGTGAAGTTTTGGTATGCAGTATATTGTAGGAAGATCCAATTTAGAAATAGGGATGTTGAATGAAGAAATTTCACTGCTATGTTTGCTCAAAATGTTAGGGACACTTTCATTGCTTTTGATATAAGTATTTGTAGACGAAAGTTCCGAAACTAAAGTTGATATATAGTAAAGTTTTCATATGATTATGGTGTTGTTGGCTGCTTTATCTACAGGAGCGAAGACAAATTTTTCATGTAAATTACGTAATTTGGATTTAAAATATCTTTCAGATCTAGAACTTGGATTTTCAAAAAGATGAGGATTTTTGTGGAAGTTGTCTATTCGAATGTCAGTAATGTCCAAAATGAGGTTTTTCCAGTCATTCAGAGAATGCGATTCGACTCCTTCCGATTTACACCATCGTTTGGTATAGTTATCTAAGGCTTCCTTTAGTACTTCGCGACATTTAATAAAATCTATCTTGGACGGGATAACTTCCATAAAAACCCTCATCTTTTTCAAAATCCACGTTCCAAATCAGAAAGATATTTCAAATCCAAACTAAGTAAATTACATGAAAAATATGTCTTTGCACCAGCTGATAAAGCAGCCAACAACACCATTATCATTTGAAAACGTTACTACATATCAACTTTGATTTCGGAACTTTCGTCTACTAATACATATATCAAAAGCAATGAAAGTGCATCTAACATTTTAGGCAAGCATTACAGTGAACTGTCTTCATTCAATATCTCTATTTCTAAATTGGATCTCCCAACACTAATTGCATACTGAAACTGCACAAGTCTCCTTACAAATTTCGATTTATTGCTAATTCTAGTAACTGCTCCACTACAATTTTGTCTAGAAATCTGACGTCAGCACTTACTGCTATTAAAGACCACATAACTAGATATTGTGAAACGGTTCTAAACAGGAACGATGTAAATTTATTTTGGTCTATTAAGAATTCAGGGGATGTGATTGAAAAAATGAAATCTGGAAATTTCCAAGCCAATACGGTTTCTTCATACGACTTCTCTAATATGTACACAACACTTCCTCATGACAAAATTAATGATCGATAATCTAATCTCATTAAATGGTGTTTTGATCGAGAGCGAAAAACTTACATTTGTACATCTGAATCGAAGGGTTTCTTTTCCTCGACAGACTACAAATCATACAAATCATGGACATGTAGTGACCTGTGTAATGCCTTGTCCTTCCTCTTGGACAATATTTATGTTAGATTTGGTGAGGATCTATACAAGCAGGTTGTAGGAATTCCTATGGGTACTAACTGCGCGCCTCTTGTTGCAGATTTATTTTTATACACTTATGAAAAAGAATTTATCCAAAATCTTCAAAAGCAAAGAAAATTTGATGAGCTAAAATGTTTCAATAATACTTCTAGGTATCTGGATGATATTCTAACCATTGACAATCCTGCTTTTGAATTATATAAGAGTGAAATTTATCCACAAGAATTTTAAAACCCTTAACAAGGCAAACCTTTCAAATACAGAAACACCCTTTTTGGACCTAAATATCAAAATTGTAAACGGAAAGATTCATACAAGTGTATATGATGAAAGGGATGATTTTGAATTCAACATAGTAAATTTCCCTTGGCTTGACGGTGATGTTCCAAGATTACCGTCATACGGCATTTACATATCACAGCTCATCCGGTACGCTAGAGCATGTACTGATATTTTGGATTTTCACAGTAGAAATTTACAAATTACCAAAAAACTTTTAGGTCAAGGTTTCCGCTTTCATAAACTAGTTAAGACTTTCTGGAAATTTTACAAAAATTACAGTCAACTTCTTTTAAAATTCGGATCTATACATGCAACAGAGTACATTACTATGGGTATTACACAACCTGTCTTTTATGGTGATATGATAAACAAAATAAAAAGGATCAAAGGTAGGCAGCATAACCATCGAAAATGCGTCAGAATCATCAAACGCCTTTTATACCGTGGATATGATCCTAATGTCACCAGACGGACACTAGGCTTGGTACTTGACCAATCTACAGTCTTGTACAAGCGCATCCTTGAGACTTGCACTCTGACTGACTGTGACGACGGGACTCCATGACGGGCCCTGTCCAAACCTCTTTAGAGAAGACAGGGCCCCGACCACCTATCCTCTCTGAATGTCAGTCGGACTCCTCGGGTGATTGCATACATGAGCTCGCTACAGCCGGTAGAGCACGGACTGTATTACGCATATCCTCTTTTTATATCCATTTACATATTCATCTGTGTCTCTGGGGCCTCTGCGTTTTGCGATCTTGTTTGTATGATGTCATCTTACAGTGAGGAGGTTGTTTTACACCACAATTGTACGTTCTTCGAGACCTCTAGGTAATTGGAGAAGTGAGAGGGTTGTGCGCACGTAATCCAGGATAACCACACCATTTGCTACTTGCGTGACAGATGGCCGTCCAAAGTCGGCACCGGTTACCCATTGGTCTCGTCGGTTTATGTGTAGTCTTTTGTGTTTTATGTTTACATGTCGTGTGTCTCTTTTCCGTCTCGTGCTGTACTCGTCTTTTGTGTTTTTGCATCGGGTGTTTTGGTGTTTAACTGTTAATGCTGCAACGGGGTCTTGTTGGAGATCTCCTCCCTTCTTCTTTTTTTACATGTTGTACGACTGATTGTCCTTTTGTCTGTTCCTCTGAGTGTTTACTTGCAAAAACTTTAACCACGCAGAGGCTTTGATAGAATAATGTGGTGCCGCACAAACAAGCATTGACTATAATAACTTAATGCTACAAATAAATTCACAGTTTCAAAACTCGGATCATGACACTTCTAAAACAAATTACTAGTAATTAAATCCAAATATTGCATTCCATTGAAGAAATACCCATCAAGCAAAGTATATTGGATCAATATGGGCACCGTAAGTGTAAATATATAGGTTCTATATGGGCAGCCCATGTTCGGATGAGCTTTGATTTGCAACATCGAACTATAAAGGTCCTATGGGGTGTACCCATATGGGTCAGATGTAGGCTTTTTATGGGTAAAATATGGTTCCTAGATCCAGTGTATATATAGATAATATTGGCAACCAATATGGTTCGAAATGTTGCTTCCGTGGACACCGGGAACATAGTGTAAACAGGGGATAAAGATTGTGATTCTTTTATCCTGTCTAACCGAACATACGCATGTCAAAACATCAAAAGTTTTATCAATTTACGTATGAAAATGCAACGAAACAGCATAATGTGGAAAATCCTCCCAAAAAGCACAGCTTACATGTATGCTTTTGGGTGAATTATGTAGATATTGTTAAGACATATTGGCACTTCTTACCCCCTCGCAACTATATTGCGGAGGAGTTATAGCGTCCGTGTGAGGGTGTGTGTATGACAAATATGGGTATATATGTATGACAGGATTACCATATCGACCGTAGTACTTCCTCGGTGACAAGGTTAGTCGGTCACAAACATATCCCTGACTGAGAAGCTTATCTGAAAGACGCTTATCTCTCAGAACAAAATCTGTATATTTGGTACTTGCTATCGCATAGCTTATCAACTGAGATATGATCACACCATTAGCAGGCGATGAAGGGATGTTGCTACTCAGAAAAGGAAAGTTTGTGATGCTGAAATTGAAGTCGTCACGTTTGTCATATAGTGAGTTGTTCATGTCACCATCGGTGTCGTAGGACAACATTATGTCCAGATATGATGCTGAAATATTTGTCTTTGTCGTTTCTTTGACTTCAAGCTCCAAAGGATAGATTCTGCTGAGGTTATCCCCGGATTTTGGATTATTGATGGACAGCATATCTTCTACGTATCTGTAAGTGAAGTTAAAGTTAGAAGCTACGTATCTCTTCCCTTCAGAAACAAATGATTGAATGAATTCAGCCTCGTACGAATAAGGAAAAATGTCGGCAAGAAACCAGTAAACTGTTGCCGATAAGGAAGTTTAACATCTGAGTAATATCTGTTTCAGTGTACTTATTTTTAGAATCAAACTTTTCTTACAAAAAGAAGGTTTTGTCATAATTTACAACAATAAATTTATATTTGCGATTGCCGTTCTTGCTTGTCAATGCATTACTTATAATTTTGGCCATTCTTTCTTTCAATTTAGAATGTGGGATTGTAGTGTAAAGTGTCGAAAAAGCAAAGGCTTTGATCGAATGGACTCTATTGAAATGAGTGGATTTCAGATGTTCTAAAAGTCCCTTTGAATTTTTAAAAATCCACATCTGGTTTGTACCGCTTTGAAGTACAGACCTGATTTCAGTTGAAACTTTGCTGAGAAAGATCGTAACAGGTTTGTTTGAATATTTTGAGGAACCAGCGATGAAACGTTGTTTGTACGGATTTTTATGCATTTTAGGTATGCACTATAAGTATGGTAAATCTAAGTCTAAATTGATTTTGTCAAAGCCAAAGGAAGCGAGAGCTGATTTGTGGTTATCTATAATTTCCGAGGCAGAAAGGTTTATTGGAATGTAAGTAGGATTTCCAGGTGTCGAATTCAAACCCAACTCTTTAACAAGACTGTCGGAATAGTAATTTTTGCATTTAAATGTGTAGGTATTTGAGCCTTTGTCTGCTGGTGTGATGACATTATGCTCTTGGAGGTAAGTCAGCTCTGTGACAACATCAGGGTTTTGAAAAATAGACTGGAATCTGGTGTTCACAGTTGCTTGTAAGTTTGATGGATTTTATCCATTCGGAAAGGGTGTCGAGCTGTACATCCTCTGTCTTTGCCCAACGTCTGGCATAATTCACACAAGAGACCATGATAATTTTGAAATTTTTACTTCAATGTAAATGATTTCCTTTCTCTGTATTTAGGACCATTTTTAACAATTCTCTCAACTTTTCATTCTTGGATATACTAAGTTCACCATTAATAACGTGTCCGCAAGGAGAGTAGTTGAAATCCGATGAAGAACGTTCGCAAGGTAATGGATGTAGTGAGGGATTACTTAAATCAATACACTGCAGAAATCGTTTGTATATGTAAATTTTAGATGCAACTGTTGGTGTGTAGCTGTAGGAAATACAAGGAGTTTCTTTTCTTTTGAATAAGGTTGAATCTTTCTGTGACAGATTTGTGATTCATAGTTTGGCCAAGATTTAATTTATCAATTCCTTTGTTTGCGAATCCTACTTTTATAAAAGGGCACTTTGTTTTCTCTGATTTATCTGATCTTACTGCTTGAAATAAACGAAAAGTAGAAATACTGATTGTCTTTTGAATAGCATTCAAGTCAATGAAATCAATCATCATAGAAACATGAAACCTTCCACAAATGTTCCCTATGGACAGTGGATGGACCCTGTTGACTTTAAAGGTCATGGGTAAAAGGTCACAGAAGCCTAAAAATACTTGTGAACAGCATAGAAGACTTAACAATAATCAAAGAAACATCAAACATTCTACAAATGTTTCCCATTGGGGAAGGATTAACCCTGTTGATTTTGGAGGTCAATGGTCAAACGTCAAGGTCACAGTGGACAGGTTTAAAAATCACCGCAGACTTAAGCTTAAAATCCTTGTGAACAGCTTAGAAGCCAAAGGATCCACCATAGAAGCATCACATATTCTACAAATGTTTTCCACGGAAAGAGATTGAACCCTTTTGATTTTTAAGGTCAAGGGTCAACAATTTGTAGTGGGCTTAGGCTTAAAATCCTTGTGAACAGCATAGAAGATATGACAATTATGATCGAAACATGAACCTTAGACCAATGTTCCTCAGGTTGGGGGGAGGGGGTAGTATGGATACTATTGATTTTCAAGGTCAAGGTAAAACGTCAAGGTCACAGTGGACTTCTGTTTAAAATCCTCTTGAACAGCATATAAACCAAAGGAATCATCATGGAAACATCAAACCTTACACAAATGTTCCCCAAGGGGAGAAGAAGAACTATGTGATTTTCGAGGTCAAAGGTCAAGGTCACAATGTACTTAGGCTAAAATTCTTACAAACAGCATAGATAATATAGAAATCATCATAGAAAAAACAAACTTTCCACAAAAGGTCTCCATAGGGAGAGGATGAGCCCTATTGGTATTCAACGTCAAGGGTCAAAGTTCAAGGTCACAGATGACTCAGGCTTAAAATCCTTTGAACAGCAAAAAAGACAGCAATCATAACAGAAACTTCAAAATTCCCGATGGCGATGATGTCAGAAGAAAAATATTCAAAAAACTTACTGTCAAACACCCGTGGGAACTTTTTTACGGGTTCCACACTGCAAATGGCGTAGTGTTACACGAATGATTGTAAGAAGATTCTGAAGATAAGCTTACCAGCACTTACAATAGTGCACAAAATTGAGCGTCGACGGACCCCTAGCAACCTAGAAGTTGGACCAGGTGCCCGGGAGGAGTAAGCATTCCTTGTTTGGCTAGCCGCACCCGCCTTGGAGGAAATAAATTAATGTCACCGTGCACTTAGGTTAAAATTCTTTGTAAACAGCATAGAAGGCATCATACGATCACCAAAACCCTGCCACAAATGATCTCTCATGGGAGGGGATGAACCCTAGTGGTTTTTTTTTGTCAAGGGTCAAAGGTCAAGATGGCGGTAAGCTTTATTTTAAAATCCTGTAATCATTGCTGATTGTATGGAACGGTACATGTGCATGTTTTTGCGAGGGGATGCTACGCTTGCGTTGCTTTTTTTATAAAGAAACTAAAACTGATAGTAACTTTCGGAAAAAAAAACTTTGGGAACAAAGTAAATTACCCATAATGCATCAAAATCCACAAACAATGGTCGCGATTACCGTAGGAAATATCATATCCGGGTAGCTCATTACATGCAGTGATAATGATCTGATGTAATCTTGCTTTTCTTATAGAGTGTCCTCGCTATACATGGGTCTCTGATGAGGAATTACTTGTGACGTTTGTTAACTGTTCAACGTCCTTCAATAGGACTTGTCCAGATTCACAGTATGTGTCTACATCATTGCATAATTGTAAGTATGACAATCTACTATAGACGTTCGATATTTAGAATCTTGCGAAATTATATGACACCAGTACATACGTGTAGATGAGTATTCTTCTGAACACATATAATCATTTTAAAAGAAGTTTATAAATGTTTAACGTCTTCAAATTCATAAGCATCATTTTAGAGCAGATAAATGTACAGCATGAAACAGACATGCACGTTTCGGGTATTTAACCCTCGTCAGTGATACTCAATCTTAACAATGTAATCTGGCCAAAATCTTTGAAAATTATGTCCTAAAAATAACAAAAGACGTAGCAATATATTTGATGCTTCATATTCATGTTACGTAGCTTGAGGATTTGGTTGCGTCTATAGGGGCACAATTCATATCTCACACTATCAATATAAATAAACGATATATGACATGACCTCAGATTTTTATTTGACATTATTTCCGAAAAAAAAATAATACACCTTGAAATTTTCGTTGCTGAAAGGATATTTCGGGCCCATGTACAAATATAAAATGTAAAAAGATGTTTAAAATTAAAGCAAAACGCAAGAAATAGGGTCCGACTGTCAAACATTCAAACATCGGAATATATAGAATTCATTATGCTCTTTAAAAAAGAGATAGTTGAAAATTCAAAATTTTATTCATTCATGTTATCGGGTAAAAATGTCGGTTATTTGCAGAAATTATTGTGCTTTTTATAGAAAACAAAAACTATTTTGGTACATATTGTTGCCCCGACTAAGTTTTCAAATCCAAGAATGACCCTTTGAAAGTACTACTTGGCTTTTGAATCTGTGAGTGAATATCAATGAAGAACTTTGAATCGATAAAAAACTTATTTTCGAAAAAAAAAAAAAGAATTATGAATTCTAAATAAAATTTGCTACAGAAGGGAGGCAATTCAAACTGTCTAATTTTACAAACATTTGATTTCCAGGACTCCTCTTGAGTTTGGGTGTTTCCCGCCGATCGGCCATTATATAATATCGCGGAGTGGCTGATACATTTTTGACTTCTCTCCAGCCGCTGTACAGAACTTTCAGAAACCTTACAGGAAGCAAGTACACAGAATTTCATGAAATTACACAGGAAGCAATTACTCAAGGTCCTCTACCAAGTCTGTGTTTTTCGTGACCATCGGCCAATACATATGACCGCATAGGGGTCTGATGGGCTTACACATTTTTCGATTTCTCCTCTAGATCTGTAACCGTTGAACAGATATTCACAAACCTTTATAGGGAGCAAGTACTCAATGTCCTTTCCAAAGTTTGTGTTTTTCGTGCCGATCGGTAAACAAATGCGGTCACTGAGTGGTTTAATTGCTGATGCATTTTGGACTTCTCTACACACGAAACTCTATAGGAAGCAATTACGCAAGGTCATCTACCAAGTTTCTGTTTTGTACGTTGATCTGTTGACAAATATAGACGCTGATGGCTCTGGCTTGCTGACACATTTTGGATTTCCCTTCTTTTACCAATATTTAAGCGCAGAACAAAACGCGAGTACTAAGCCGCAAATTTTGGAAATGTATTTTGAACATTTCCATGTGAGCACAAAATTTCAAAATGTAAACGAGATTGGAAATAAGCATTACATGTAAATTAAAAAGAAACTCTATTTATGAACTACAATTTGAAAAATAAATCATAAGTCGGCCATTATCTAATAAATGAACTTACTCAGAGTACAACGAAAACTTTAAAAGAAAAACATAAAAGTTTTTAAGATGTAACCAAAATACATTTTTGTAGCGCCCTCTGGTTTAAACGCTAATAGCTCCAACGGATATTTACAACAATCATTTGATAGAATGCAAAATAAAGCACAAACGCAACCAGAGATAACGAAATATACGAGAAAAAATAACATGAAAATGTACTAAAAATATAATGCAAATAAAGCCTGTGTTTGTGAAACACGAATGCCCCCGGTGGCATCTTTGTTAGTATAAACGCCATTTTCTGTTGAGTACGTGAAAGGTCAAAGTCAAGGTGACGAAGTCAAAAGTTTTTTGCTATCAATGAAATGGTCTTCTCACAAGGAATACACATGTGAAATATGAAAGCCCTATCACTTACTATTTAAAAGTTATGCCCAATGTTAAAGTTTTTGAAAAGTAGGTCAAAGGTCAAGGTCACGAGGACAAAACTTTTGGTATCAATCGAAAGGTCTTGTCACAAGGAATACACATGTGAAATATAAAAGCCCTATCACTTACCATTCAAAAGTTAGGCCCAATGTTAAAGTTATTGAAAAGAAGGTCAGAGGTCAAGGTCAAGGTCACGAGGTCAAAAATGTTGGTATCAATGGAAAGGTCTTGTCACAAGGAATACACATGTGAAATATGAAAGCCTTATCACTTACCATTCAAAAGTTATGCCCAATGTTAACGTTTTTGAAAAGTTGGTCAAAGGTCAAGGTCACGAGGTCAAAATGTTGGTATCAATAGAAAGGTCTTGTCACAAGGAATACACATGTGAAATATGAAAGCCCTATCACTTACCATTCAAAAGTTATGCCCAATGTTAAAGTTTTTGAAAAGTAGGTCAAAGGTCAAGGTCAAGGTCACGAGGTCAAATATGTTGGTATCAATGGAAAGGTCTTGTCACAGGGAATACAAATGTGAAATATCAAAGCCCTTTCACTTACCATTCAACAGTTATGCCCAATGTTAAAGTTTTTGAAAAGTAGGTCAAAGGTCAAGGTCACGAGGACAAAACTTTTGGTATCAATTGAAAGGTCTTGTCACAAGGAATACACATGTGAAATATGAAAGCTTTATCACATACCATTCAAAAGTTATGCCCAATGTTAAAGTTTTTGAAAAGTAGGTCAGAGGTCAAGGTCAAGGTCATGAGGTCAAAAATGTTGGTATCAATCGAAAGGTCTTGTCACAAAGAATACACATGTGAAATATCAAAGCCCTATCACTTACCATTCAAAAGTTATGCCCAATGTTAAAGTTTTTGAAAAGTAGGTCAAAGGTCAAGGTCACGAGGACAAAACTTTTGGTATCAATTGAAAGGTCTTGTCACAAGGAATACACATGTGAAATATGAAAGCCCTATCACTAACCATTTAAAAGTTAGGCCCAATGATAAAGTTTTTGAAAAGTAGGTCAGAGGTCAAGGTCAAGGTCACGAGGTCAAAAATGTTGGTATCAATGGAAAGGTCTTGTCACAAGGAAAACACATGTGAAATATGAAAGCCCTATCACTTACCATTCAAAAGTTATGCCCAATGTTAAAGTTTTTGAAAAGTAGGTCAAAGGTCGAGGTCAAGGTCACAAGGTCAAAAATGTTGGTATCAATAGAAAGGTCTTGTCACAAGGAATACACATGTGAAATATCAAAGCCCTATCACTTACCATTCAAAAGTTATGCCCAAGGTTAAAGTTTTTGAAAAGTAGGTCAGAGGTCAAGGTCACGAGGTCAAAGTGTTGATATCAATGGAAAGGTCTTGTCACAAGGAATACACATGTGAAATATGAAAGCCCTATCACTTACCATTCAAAAGTTATGCCCAATGTTAAAGTTTTTGAAAAGTAGGTCAAAGGTCAAGGTCAAGGTCAGAAGGTCAAAAATGTTGGTACCAATGGAAAGGTCTTGTCACAAGGAATACACATGTAAAATATGAAAGCCCTATCACTTACCATTCAAAAGTTATGCCAAATGTTAAAGTTTTTGAAAAGTAGGTCAAAGGTCAAGGTCAAGGTCAGGAGGTCAAAAATGTTGGTACCAATGGAAAGGTCTTGTCACAGGGAATACACATGTAAAATATGAAAGCCCTATCACTTACCATTCAAAAGTTATGCCAAATGTTAAAGTTTTTGAAAAGTAGGTCAAAGGTCAAGGTCAAGGTCACGAGGTCAAAAATGTTGGTATCAATGGAAAGGTCTTGTCACAAGGAATACACATGTGAAATATCAAAGCCCTATCACTTACCATTCAAAAGTTATGCCCAATGTTAAAGTTTTTGAAAAGTAGGTCAAAGGTCAAGGTCAAGGTCACGAGGTCAAAAATGTTGGTACCAATGGAAAGGTCTTGTCACAAGGAATACACATGTAAAATATGAAAGCCCTATCACTTACCATTCAAAAGTTATGCCCAAGGTTAAAGTTTTTGAAAAGTAGGTCAAAGGTCAAGGTCAAGGTCACGAGGTCAAAAATGTTGGTATCAATGGAAAGGTCTTGTCACAAGTAATACACATGTGAAATATGAAAGCCTTATCACTTACCATTCAAAAGTTATGCCCAATGTTAACGTTTTTGAAAAGTAGGTCAAAGGTCAAGGTCACGAGGTCAAAAATGTTGGTATCAATAGAAAGGTCTTGTCACAAGGAATACACATGTGAAATATGAAAGCCCTATCACTTACCATTCAAAAGTTATGCCCAATGTTAAAGTTTTTGAAAAGTAGGTCAAAGGTCAAGGTCAAGGTCACGAGGTCAAATATGTTGGTATCAATGGAAAGGTCTTGTCACAAGGAATACAAATGTGAAATATCAAAGCCCTTTCACTTACCATTCAACAGTTATGCCCAATGTTAAAGTTTTTGAAAAGTAGGTCAAAGGTCAAGGTCACGAGGACAAAACTTTTGGTATCAATTGAAAGGTCTTGTCACAAGGAATACACATGTGAAATATGAAAGCTTTATCACATACCATTCAAAAGTTATGCCCAATGTTAAAGTTTTTGAAAAGAAGGTCAGAGGTCAAGGTCAAGGTCATGAGGTCAAAAATGTTGGTATCAATCGAAAGGTCTTGTCACAAGGAATACACATGTGAAATATCAAAGCCCTATCACTTACCATTCAAAAGTTATGCCCAATGTTAAAGTTTTTGAAAAGTAGGTCAAAGGTCAAGTTCACGAGGACAAAACTTTTGGTATCAATTGAAAGGTCTTGTCACAAGGAATACACATGTGAAATATGAAAGCCCTATCACTAACCATTTAAAAGTTAGGCCCAATGATAAAGTTTTTGAAAAGTAGGTCAGAGGTCAAGGTTAAGGTCACGAGGTCAAAAATGTTGGTATCAATGGAAAGGTCTTGTCACAAGGAAAACACATGTGAAATATGAAAGCCCTATCACTTACCATTCAAAAGTTATGCCCAATGTTAAAGTTTTTGAAAAGTAGGTCAAAGGTCGAGGTCAAGGTCACAAGGTCAAAAATGTTGGTATCAATAGAAAGGTCTTGTCACAAGGAATACACATGTGAAATATCAAAGCCCTATCACTTACCATTCAAAAGTTATGCCCAAGGTTAAAGTTTTTGAAAAGTAGGTCAGAGGTCAAGGTCAAGAGGTCAACGTGTTGATATCAATGGAAAGGTCTTGTCACAAGGAATACACATGTGAAATATGAAAGCCCTATCACTTACCATTCAAAAGTTATGCCCAATGTTAAAGTTTTTGAAAAGTAGGTCAAAGGTCAAGGTCAAGGTCAGGAGGTCAAAAATGTTGGTACCAATGGAAAGGTCTTGTCACAAGGAATACACATGTAAAATATGAAAGCCCTATCACTTACCATTCAAAAGTTATGCCAAATGTTAAAGTTTTTGAAAAGTAGGTCAAAGGTCAAGGTCAAGGTCAGGAGGTCAAAAATGTTGGTACCAATGGAAAGGTCTTGTCACAGGGAATACACATGTAAAATATGAAAGCCCTATCACTTACCATTCAAAAGTTATGCCAAATGTTAAAGTTTTTGAAAAGTAGGTCAAAGGTCAAGGTCAAGGTCACGAGGTCAAAAATGTTGGTATCAATGGAAAGGTCTTGTCACAAGGAATACACATGTGAAATATCAAAGCCCTATCACTTACCATTCAAAAGTTATGCCCAATGTTAAAGTTTTTGAAAAGTAGGTCAAAGGTCAAGGTCAAGGTCACGAGGTCAAAAATGTTGGTACCAATGGAAAGGTCTTGTCACAAGGAATACACATGTAAAATATGAAAGCCCTATCACTTACCATTCAAAAGTTATGCCCAAGGTTAAAGTTTTTGAAAAGTAGGTCAAAGGTCAAGGTCAAGGTCACGAGGTCAAAAATGTTGGTATCAATGGAAAGGTCTTGTCACAAGTAATACACATGTGAAATATGAAAGCCCTATCACTTACCATTCAAAAGTTATGCCCAATGTTAAAGTTTTTAGTTCGGACAAACAGACAAACAGAGAGAGAGACAGACAAACAGACGGACAGGCCAAAAACTATATGCCCCCCGAATCTGTGATTCCGGGGGCATAAATATTCAAATCATGAATATGAATACAAAGTTTGGTCAATCATATTTTTCATTGGCGAGATTTGTCACTTCCTGTAGACATCAAATCGATTTCTAAGCTTGTGTGTGTGCGTGGGTTTTTTTTTTTTCTTTTTTTTTGCTACTCATAATCTGTTCAAATGTTATTCCTTTATTTTTTCTCAGATTCGGGATGTTACACAGATCATGTTGATCGTTTCAATGTGTAAGTACCTTCTAGCTAAGTTACTGCTGATTCAATTTCAAAGTTTTTGTATGTTTGGACAGATCCCCTCCTTTGTTTTGTACTTGTGTGAACATTTCATATAATTCTAGAACTTCGTATAATCGCTTTTAATATTGTATTTCAGAACATTTTATTCTTAATACATGCTTAAAAGGCACGGAGACACTGTTTTGACTCTTGGTCAACTCTTAAGATGAATGAAAATCTCTAGCATGATACACATGAAGTAATTTCTTCTGAAGACAGAACATGGGTAAACCCAATTAATTTTGTGAACTCAAATTAAAGAAACCTGTATTATTTGAAATTATAGCCACTTTCCCTCGTAAAGTATAATAGGAGATGAAATACACTAAAATCATATTCAAAGAGTACGTATGGAAGCTAATAGATTAAGGTGAAAATTTGACAAATAACTGTTGCATTTTTTACCAAAACTTCGTAAAGAAAATACACTAAACAAACACAAATTGCCCCTGGAACTCATTTGGAATAAAGAAAATGTTGTGCTAATATCATCTTCACTGCAAAAATACACGACGGTCATTGTGAGGTTCTCATTCCTCATCATTAGGTTTATACAATACTTTTGAGTAGTTCTCTTTTAATTACATTTCCCCAAAAAATAATGTTGGGTTTATAGATCCAGTATGAAACAAATAATCATTTAACTGCATGACCGACTTCATATCTTATTTTCGTAGATCTTCAACCTCGGCGATAATTGGATCTTCTAACTCTACGAATTCTCTAGGTAAGCATTGGATAGACATCTCTCTCTCTCTCTCTCTCTCTCTCTCTCTCTCTCTCTTTCTCCCTCAACAGAGATGATTGTAAAGATAACTAGGCAATGCATTAAATTGAAGTGGTCATTTTCACTTCACTTTCATTTTAATATCTCATAAGTTTAATTAGTTAATTTAAAAAAAATCGATGCGTAGAGAATCATCGAACAAGAGCCCAAAAATACGAATTGCAAACTTTTGACATACTTACCGTTCATAATACATTTAAGAATGGTTGTAATTTACCAAGGCGGATACTGCCTGATGTTAGAGAGGGCTTACGCTATTTTAAAGTTTGAAAAAGGAGTCATATCCCCAAGAATCATGATTAAGATCCCTTGAGTGGTTCTGATAAAGAATTCAATTATTCATGAAACTACTCCCTCCTCCCCTTTTCGTTCTTCGCATAGATCATTTAAAAAGTTCATGGAGTATTCTTAACATGAAATAGGAAGTAAATGAGCCGTCACATAGGAAAATCCAACAATATGGCAAAATTTTGATAATATTGGTTTTTCACTTTTTCAAACAATATGTTTTTTTTCGATCATTTTGAATCAGAAAAAATTATCAAAACTGATTTTGAAATTAGTATGATGGCTACGATGCAAAGTTACTTTGACGTCATGACGTTCTTATTGTGTGGACGTTTGAAACTACGTGACGTATTTTGAAGTGTGCAGCTAATCAGTATTTCTATTGTATCTAAATTAAGATTTCTTCGCTTTCAAGCTAACATGCATTAATTTCTGCAATAAAAAATGTTAAAAGCTTATCAATCAAATTGGATTGACATAGCCAGGCGTACGTTTGTACGCAAACACGTCCACATCGTTTTCGTCAAAAAAAAAAAAGAGAAGGTGCCTCCCTCTGCAAAAGAAGAAAGGGTTTTCAAAGCGTAATCGGAATAATGTACAACTGGTTCTTATAAATAGGTTACACTTGTTTCGGTGTTTTGCTGTAGTTGCTGCAACCACGTCGTGTTGGAGATCCCCTCCTTTCTACTAAATATACATGTATTAGCTTTATATAGATCGACGGAAGAAATTGCACAATTATAAAACCAGCATCTTGATTGATGAAATTATTTCTATAAGATATTGAGTGAATATTCGGCAACAAAACGTGTATAACAACACCATTGATTTATCGTATACGTTTATTTATTGAAAGTTGTACTCGCTAGTACCGAACGTAAAATTTTAATCGGACTTGCTATTGATTCTTGTTTTATTGACAATTGGCGCGTGCAGATTTGTATTACATTGAACATGTTTCCGTTTCGAATACTCATGATATTGCATTCCGGACAGGGGCGTAGTAAGGCGTACGTTTGTACGTAAACACGTCCGTGTCGTTTTCGCAAAAAAGAGAAAGCATCTCCCTCTGCAAAAGAATAAATGGTTTTAGAAATAGCAAAAAAGACCCCAACCCAGAAATCACCGATTTCTATACATTTTTCAAAAGTTTCTCAAGTTTGAGCGGTCGACTGGAAAGGATGTACAGTCGCCACGTCAAATATCTGTATATGGACGTATACGTTTGGGGGAAAAGCATTTCATCGAAAGTTTACATCTTAGATATGGTTTATCGTTTGCTGACATCTAAATCATACTCTTTAGTTCGTCTAAATTCAGACCAAATACGCATCAGATGCTCCCAGTTTGCTTCATTTTATAACAATTTTCTCGGAGGCCCCCAAACGCCCACTAATAAGAAGGGATAACATTCTTCTATACTCTCCCCAACTCGGCACTTCGAAGAAAAGGGGATGATCTCCAGTATGACCACTCTGCACTCACCCAGCGAAAAATGACATCAGACACAACTACAAACCACAAAAATACACGACAATATTCACTAGAACATCATACGAGGCAATCGAAACAGACATACAGACACATAGAACATTAATGACAACCATCTACTAGAAACACAACCTTCCAACTTACACCGGATACACAGAGGTCTCAATAGACGCACAATAGTTGTATAAACATAAAACTTCTCACTGTAAGGTGACGTCACAAACAAAACAGTTAAACGCAGCGGCATTTCGTAACACAAATTATATGTAGAAGGATCTAAATAATTATATGGCATGCGTATAACAGTATGTCCTCTGCTGACTGAAGCGAGCTCAAGAATAATCACCCGAGAAGTTTGACAAACTTTCAGATAGGTCAGAGAATCAGGACCCAGTCTTTTCTGCCGAAATTTAAAGGTACATATAGTTCAAAAGGGATTAAACTGTCAATAATGAAGTTTTACCGTAAATAGCTTTTAAGTACTACCATCTGAACATCTATATATTACTAACATAAAATATCTCTCACATGTTTGTTTTATAGACGTTTTAACTCTCTGGTACGCATGATTTCGGTAAACTTCGGAAATTGTTATTTGCATATACAGTATGTAGAAATATGTCACGTTTACCAAGGTCAAAGTGAACACACTACTACGATCAGCCAATCGCATCGTGGGATTACTACGAAACATGTAGTAAACCACGTATACAGTCTTTTTGAAATTCTCTCTCTCTCTCTCTCTCTCTCTCTCTCTCTCAAAAAAAAAAACAAAAACAAAAACAAAAACAAAAAAAAACCAAAAAAAAAAAACAACTAATTTTGAACATGGATAATCGAACACTTTCAAATGACTAACAACGTGTAATAGTGTATGACGGCTTGAATGGGAGGCAGGTGTACTCTGTTATACACATGTGCGTTTATTTACCAAATCCTGAATGAAAATTAACCTTTATTTAGTTATGATTTTTTTTTTTAATATTTGATTTAAACTGCGAATATATATATTATATATACACATATCAAACTTACTGTGGATATATACACGTCAAACTTAAATATATACATCTCATAGATAGAAGTAAACGAGAACTATACATGTACATGTACACTGTAGATCCCTTTAGCTAATTTCCCCTTTGACTTGTCAGAGTTTTAATTTCACGGTCGTCCTCTTAGCTAGGTCTCTATAAATTTCCAATAGAAAGCCAATACTATTTGTTCATTACATTTCTCTTTTCAGATTTTGATAACACCGATTGTCGATTCATTTTCGTCCCACGTGTTATCCGTAAGCCATGTTGTTTTGTTTTGACATTGATCATAGCTCGGTGGTGAGGGCATATGTGACTATTGTAACCAGCCAGTTTCTAATTTCTAAGCATGATAGACTCGTTTGCGTTAAAATTTTGGCAAAAATAATTGATTCATGGTTTGATCTTGACGAGACCTTATGTACCTTTAAACAAGGCCCGTCATGGAGTCCCGTCGTCACGGTTTGCCAGTGTACAACGTTTGGAAAGACACTGGTACAAAACTGTAGATTGGTCCAGGTCCATGCCCAGTGATTTTTTGATGATGTTGGATTCATATCCTCAGTAAAGCAGGCGACCGACTATATTCTTACATTTGTGTTTGAAGTATTTGATCTGCCTTTGAGCCTTCGGATTTTGTTTACTAAGTCACTGTAAAATGGAGGTAATGTTATTACCTTCATTTCATAATAAGAATAATGAAATTCGAGTCTAGCAAATTCATAATACCCTTAAAACAAACGCCTGTCAATGCCCACCCCTCCCCCTATGGCATTGCATGTTCTGGGTCCACCTCCTCTGCAAACGACCACATCGAAAACATCCTGTCTACGCCCCTTTCAGTATTTTTCCTTACCTTTTAGTCCTTTTACTTATATTTTTGGAGTATCCAGTCTATTATTTGCTTGTCCAAGTATCCTATGCATTTTTAAATCAGAAACAGATGTAACACATGCGCTAAATTCACGCATCCTCTGTAAGTTCATTGGTTAATTGTTCATGCTAAAATTATCCTTGCGATGAAATAAGTACACGTATCGTAGTCCATGAAGACACCATAAATCCACAATAAACAGCATTTTAAATAGAGTGGCTGATCGAATGTATAAAGGGGGGTGTTGCGGATTGAGAGGACAGTTACTCGTATTGTTACTGAAAACTGATCAATGTAATAGACTTTTAAGACCAAGAAAAAATTTGCCCCTTGACCCCCGGCAATTGGTGCACTGGATCCTACACATAAAGAATTCAACTCTGATGTTTTCAATTTGCTCTTAGGGATGATGTATATGTAAATACTATGTTAAAAATAGAATAAAAGCAATTCCCTTTAGCGGATGGAACCTCACCGTATTAATTTTAAGGAAATGCTAAATAACAAACTTAGTTGAACTGCTCTTATAACGTTTTTTTTTTTCTGTCAGAACGATCATAATAACCCCACTTATATACTTAGATAGACATCACAAATATAGATGTCCCACGGGTTATTACGTTTCAAAACCGTTTTTCCTCGGAACACTCCCTTTTGAACACTTACCACGGCTTTACCATAGACATGCTCAAATATTTGTCTTGTAGAATAATGCGATCTCAAAGTAAATTATAAAAAATACAGAATTTAACTCGAATTCGAAAACAATATACTATCATCTACATGAAATCTATCCTCATGAACTAGAGATAAGGAAAACAACCGAGAGCGACAGATCAACTTCGTACTTGGATATACTTCTAATCTTCGATGCAAACGGCCATTAGAACATCTAACTGAATTACAAGGGTGGTGATTTCAGCTTCCACATACCTAACCTCCCTTTCATGAATAGCAACATTCCGTCTTCTTCTTCTTATGGCATTTTTTTCTTTCCCAGCTCATACGGTACGTAATGGTATGTTCTAAATATGAAGATTTCATCGTTAGAGCCAGACGACCTGCAAGTATGCTACTCTGACGAGTCACGAAACCGTCACGAGTGTAAGTTTTTATGTCTTACTCAATGAACCGTTTCTATTGAAAATCTTATGCTTTTGCCTTGCCTTCTCGACTTTCAGGCTGAATAACTGATCGGTACTTGTTTAATGTTTATTGTCAGACATTACAGTGAACTTGTCAAGTTCTATGCACTATACGTTCCCCTTTATAGTCATGATTGCTGAAACATCTCCCTCTTCCACTTTCTTTCAGACAAAATATGCTTTAGTTTAATAGTTTTGCGTTACGTTTGAATTTCAATTGAAAAAAAAACGCATCCTGCATTCAAAGTAAAACGTTAAAGTATGTAACTTTAATAGACGTGTTAAGGTAGTAAAACGGGTAATGATCAGTAATCGGAGCAGCCATTTATGCAAAGCTCAGATCTAAAATTACTACACAGTTATAATCATGTATAATGTAAGAATTAATAGAAAAAAAAAATAACCAATTTGGATAATGAAAAAACATCACTTTATGAGTTATGGACCATAACATTTTACATTGAACTCTATGGGAAAAAGTAATTTTTTAAATGAGATATGAGTTTGAACCGCATTTACAGGGAATAATAGAAATTGAAAATAATTGTCCCTTCCTTCATTGGTTGCAACATTTTATGAAAGAAAGAGTGTAGCCGTTTGTCCCCTATGTACCGACAAAAAAGGAAGTAACTCTCTATATATTTTTTTCTAAGACCATGTCCCAACTTATCTTAACGATCAGTGTAGCACAGTGCGAAGTAAATTTGTATCTATTAACGTAGTAAAGGGAAAAAAATTATCATTTCAGAAAAAAATAGTTTGCTGCAATGGTAACCATGCTGAAGAAGGACATTTATTTGATCCCATTTTAACAGTAAAATTGTATGAAAAGTTTAAAAACATTAATTTTCGAAGTAGTTGGCATAATAGAATTTTGAAAATCTAGTGATGCATGGTGAAGATAAAAAAATAATTTAAAGAAAAAAAGTGTAGCCGTTTTAAAGATATTTTGATTCGAATTTCTCTGGCCAAACCTCTGGATTTAAAAAAATCCGTTGTGTGTGATTGAAAAGGGAAAGTTTATATATATATATTTATTAAGTCTGTCAACTCTGTACGGCGGCTTCGCCTAGCATACATAGCAGACCGCTCATACCGCAACGCAACGGTGACAACCCTAAAGAGAGTTGTTCTTATGACGTCCATATTAGTGGAGCGACCAAAATAAAAAAAAAAGGGGGCTTAGTTTTAGAGTTTCATCATCACCCCTAACACAGGCCTGAATTTGGTCTTAACTTTTAGCTGAATACCCCTGCTCTCAAAAACAGCTGTCGTAAAGAATATATCATGGTCAGATTTTGTTTAAATTGGGTTAAAAATAATAAAACCGTGAAAAATAAAACCGAAATATTCATCGGTTACACCCTCTGTATTCCTATATTTGACTCTGTTTTGTATAGAGAGTTATTGCAATCCTTGCAATAGATATGTAAATATGTATAAGAATTGTTTTGGAGGTAGAATATTTTCTCCTCTCCCGTAAAATGGAGGTTTAATACAAATTTCTATGAAATTTAAAGAAACCGTGTTAATATCTTATCTAAAGCCGCGAGACCGAATTTTTGTCTCGAAACATATCGACAAATAATTGTTTATTATTTCTGAGGCCTTTTTATCGATAATTTTTCTATAGGCTCATAAAAAGATATAAAAAATGCGTATAAACTTTTAACTTAAGCGTCATTTCCCAAAGAAGATTCCGTAGATTGAGATTTTGTTGACCACGTGTTTCTATCAAATCGTACCTTTTTATCGGTATATATACGCATGTTTGATAAAAGTAAGTGCCGAAAGTGGAATTATGCCGCCCTGTTGACAAATTCATGAAAAATACCTCATTTTGATATGCCGTGACAAGATCATGTATGGAGACCCGATCGTGAGAAGTTGTAATGAAAATACGTGAATTGAAAAAAATGCGCATGAAGTTTATATAAAATAATAAAAAGTATCTTACGACGTTTATTGTACTGCTACAATGATGTAAATATATATGCCAAGTACATTGGTCAGAGTTTGGACTCTTCGTTTTCGTTGTTTTTAAACACTGAAATATGCCTTTCGTTAACGTTGTGCAATTTTCCGCTTTTATCATCCCTACTTACCCTCCGTTTAAATTCGTAGCTGTTATGAATTAAGTGGATGCTTTTCGTGATGCATTTGGCCAAAGAACCGCCCTTAAGGCGTCCTGGGGATCCAATGGAAAGCCATCAAGTGTCACAGAATTGGGGGGGGCTTTGTTTTGTGATGCTGTACATAGCACAAACACCACATAGTCAAACGTAATATTGGTAAGGTAATTGAACAATCCTACATTTATTAGGACTATATACATACTTCTACAATACAACAAATAAACAGCTATGTATCTCGGAGAGAAAAAGCAGAAAAGTGTGTGATGTAGTGTGTTGACAATGGAAAGTTTGCTCGACAGGAGCCTGGAATTTAGGTGCGCGATGGCTGTTTTTCCGGAAGCGCTCCGAATAAAGTAAAAAGTATGAAAAAGGTATAAAAATATGACTTAAATCAGTGCAATGTATCAAAGTTCCGATTTTCAACTACGGATATTAAAGAGTCCAATGAGTTAAAGAAGATCCTGACGAGAATCTCAACAGCACTCACAATAGAGCACAAAATTAGCATCGACAGACTCCTAACAAACTAGAGGTAGGACCAGGTGCCCGGGAGGAGTAAGCATCCCCTGTTGGCTAGCCGCAACCGCCGTCGATGTTTAAGCACGAAAATGAAAACAATATATAAAATTCATGCACTGTCTGACGTTATGTCTATATAGAAAGTGCAATGGCGACAATGTCAAGGAAATATATTCAAAGCACTTATTGTCAAACCCCTCGCGGGGAACTTTTTTACGAGCTCCACACGGCAAAGGGCATAAGTGTGACATATGATACGATACAAAAAGATAAGTGTGACATAAGTGTGACATAAGATACGATACAAAAATATTAGAATCAAACTTTTATAACGACGAGACTGATGTTGTCATCTCAGCGTAGGACGTCAGTACCAAAAAGACGATCAACAAGAAAGTTTCAGTGAATGAACACGGTTAAAAAGAAAAGTAATCGATAAAATGATTAGCCGATTAAAAAAACAAATTATATGAGAAGTCCAAATTTCCTATGTTACATGTATAGCTAGAACACTTCGATTGCATCATGAGACAAGTGTAATATATATCCTAGGTGCCTATTGAGTTATTTGAATATCCTATTTTCAACTGTAATACATGGAACCGAGAGGAAAGCTATTTTGTTCCTGGTTACACCATTTATTTCTTTGAAGTGTTTTTTTTTTGGGGGGGGGGGTTGAGCGATTCCATTTTTCAAATCAGAAATTATAGTCGGGCGTTATATTCGAAAATGTAAGAGGAAGTGTTTCGGATAAATACACCATTTACTGTGTGCATAGAAGGTGACCTTCTATAGAATAAAGCATCCTTTAATGCATGGTCATTTCTATTTCAATATTGCCTAAGATTTGCTCCTCGGTTGGTATTTTCACGTGAGTGTCTTTGATTGTTGTAGGTTTGTTTGTTTGTATTATTAATTTTCTGTTTCATTTATAGATAATAAAGTTGCAGGGACAAATTAAGAATATGTCCATGAGACTAGGATAAAGCATGGAAAATGATGAACAAACAGTCAAAACTCAAAAAATAAAATGCATACAAAGTAATATTCTAATGCACTCCGTTTGTAACGCGCATTCTGATTGGCTGAGCGATTAAAAAACTGCAAGGGGATTCACGTTTCACTGCAGTTTTTGCTATGGCGTCATGCGTTGCTATGGCGACGTCGTTAAAAGCAGACGTTTTCTAGCTTCTTACTGACTAAAGCATTAGAATAGGGTTACCATACTGATGTTTTACAAAAACTGACAGGGTATCGGCGAATCCCCTGTCAGAAATATCCGTTTTACCGCTCGGCTGACTCCTCGCGGTAAAACTCAATTTCTGACAGGGGATTCGCCGATACCCTGTCAGTTTATGTAAAACACACGCATGGTAACCCCTAATTTTTTGTAAGCGGTCAATATCGTATAATGTCCAACAACGATCAGCCAATCAGAAACTAGTATAGTATAGTTAATTAGCAAAAAAACACATCGTTTATATGTATGAAACTAGAGATCCAGAACTAGAAATCAGAGATTATCTCCATTATCATCTACATGTATTACAATTACCTTTAAGTTACGTTTAAGCGACAAGTGTTGTCACATCGTCAAAGGGAGGAAGAAAACACAATGATTGCCTTGAATGTGATGGGGTCGTATAGGCAGTTACGCTGCTTATTTAACTTGAAGCTTGTGAAAGTAAAATGCAATGTGAATTTCCTTGTTTTGTTGATCGCAAAATCTTTGTTTTACTTAATCATTTCTATAGTTTGGCAATCAGAAATCATCAGAATAGAGATAGTACAGAAAGAAAAAAAAACATTATTTCAAAATAATGGATGTAAATTTGTCATCTTCTTTAAAATAAAACTATACTTTTATTCATATTTACATGTTAAAATTAGACTTTGCTGTTATCATGTGGTGTTTAACTCCGTAACAGTATCTTTAACTCCGTAACAGTATCGAGGAAACATCTAGTTTATTTTGTAGTGAAATGTTATTAACAAAATCATGGGGAGGGGCAGTTTAATTGCCTGTAACTCTTAAGTTTTTAAATCGATCTCTATCAAACTTTCCAAAAAAAAAAAACACATTCACATATCAAAATATCGTTTCTCTTTGGTATTTTAATGTTTGAATCAACATTCTCAAAATTAAAGTAAATGAAGTGAATTTTCCATTTCACCTATTTATCTTGGAATGTGTGCTCATGAAGTTCAAATTTGAAAAAAAAATCAATTTAATCATAAAAGTTTCTTTTGACTTCATTAAGCATAATGACATTTATTTCGATCACCTGGACTAACCATTGTAAAAAGAAGTAAGTTTTTGTTCAAAAATCTATGATTTTGAATTTTACAAATTTTCCGCATTTCTGTGAAAGTACAGAAATTCTGACCATGCGAATTTTTTACGACACCTCAAACTGATGGCCCACATTATTTTCTTTAGTTTGATATTAAATTTAGCCCTGTGTTAGGGGTGTTGATTAAAATTTCAATTTAGCGACTTGGTCGCTCTACTATATGTATACGGCCTACTCAGCAAACAGCGGACGTGAAGAATTCGTTGGTATTTGAATTTGATTGCACTTTGGCTCAACCGAGGCAGCGGACCCTGTCCTTTATTGACCAGGGAACTCCCAAATAGGTACAGATGTGATATATAAAGTCGGTAAACTCCGTAAGGCGGATCCTAGCATACAAAGAAGACCGCTCATACCGCAACGCCACGGTGACAACTCTAAAAAGAGGCGTTCCTATGACGTCCATATGTATACGGCCTACTCAGCACACACCGGAATTGAAGAATTCGTTGTTATTTGAATTTGATTGCACTTGCGCTCATCCGAGGCAGCGACTTTATATATAACATCTGCACCTATTTGGGAGTCCGCTGGACGATAAAGGACAGGGTCCGCTGCCTCGGATGGGCCCAAGTGCAATCAAATTCAAATATATATATATTCATATATACATTTTATCTGCGATTTCTTGTAATATGGACTTCAGATTACAAATTTGAGTCATATTCTGTTCAATTTCTTATTCACTTTTCCAACACGCAGTACAGCACTTTTAAGCACCGACAACGTAACGTGACGTAAAGCACATCGCGACACTAAATTTAGGTAATGCTCGGCGATATTGTATAAATTTAATCTCAGTCAATGAGAAAAAATGGATGTTTTAGATTCCTGTCTGTATGCTCCATCTATATATTATTTCTCTCGAAATTGATTTGAGGCGTCTACACGTATCTATCTATTCATGTACATGTAGTTTTGACATTTTTACATATTGTACCAGATTTTGAAAAATGAAGCAACGAAACGAATGATATCCTATATCTTGATAAGCATGCTTTGAAGTAAATTATCTTAAGTTAAATTTGACACATTTCTTGTTTTATTTTACTAATTGCTGTAGGGGGGGGGGGGGGTCGGGATGATAGGAAAGGTAGTAAACGAATACCCAGTCTTACGCATTAATCTCCTGCACATGTTCTCTTCAATGAATGTTTTATTTACATGCGTTTTATCATAGATTAGTAAAATAAAAACAGAATAATTCTCTTTTCAACAGGGCGCATAATGGGAAGTCTGTTTATGGAGTCCGTCTGATCCCTTTTTATCACATGATACATACTTTATTTCAATTACATAAAACCAGTTCATAAATAAATGTTATGATAACACGTTACATTTTAAACGTCTTCACATTCGATAGCATCTTTTAAAACCAGATAAATTTGCAGCATGGACCAGACATGCACGTATCGGGTACTTAACCCTCGTCAGTGATCCTCAGTCTAAACTATGTTATATAGCCAAAACGTGTGAAAATGGTTAAGTCCAAAAATGTACCGAAAGACGTAGCAGAATGGGTGGGATATGATCACTTTGTGAGCGTGGTCATTGGATTAAGCACTCCAAAATCCTTAAAATCCTTTGTGTAATCATAATACAATTACTTCATATTTCATATGTTTAAAGAATGCGCTGGTACGAGACTGTAGATTGGTAAAGTACCAAGCCTAGTCCGTCTGGTGACATTAGGATCATATCCACGGTATAAAAGGCATTTGATGATTCTGACGCATTTTCGATACTTATTTTATCTATCTTGATCCTTCTTATCTTGTTAATTATGTCACCATAAAATACAGTTTGTGAAATACAAAAAGTAATACATTCTGTTGCCTCTATTGGTCCGAATTTCAAAAGAAGTTGACAATAATTTTTGTAAAATTTCCAGAGCGTCTTTACTAGTTTGTGAAAGCGAAAACCTTGTCCAAAAAGTTTCTTGTCCTAAATGGCTGTCATCATCACCAAACAAGACATACTTACCTGATATGTACATCAAAATCGAGACAATCACCGAATTTGACAGGTTTCGATGGAGCTGTTGCGACGGTTGTTGCACGCAATCAGGAGACGCTGACTCTCCCCGGGCACCTGGTCTCACTTCGGAAGTTTGTTCATTCCGGGGTTCGCAATCGTTTCGATTGAAATTCCCACGTCCCTCTCGACTTTGAGACTGAATAACGGTAAGGTATTTCTTTGATGTTTATTGGTAATTAGGAAAGTTCTACTATGAAAATCCACAAAACATCAGTACATTATCTAGTATAACGGATGGGTTGTGAAATGAAAATAACATAGGACGGTAATCTAGGAACAACACTTAAATGTACAAGGGATCGAGACCTACCCAGGCCTGTGCTGGGGTCCTTTATATCTATACAAGACAACAAGTATTGTAAGTTGTAAAAGACAAAATCAATCCAGTGGTTCTGAAGTCGACAGTGATAAAAGTTTCAGATGGACGACACGTCTTGACAATATCCCACTTAAGCTATGTTCAGGTGGGCTAAACAAAAAATATTTAGAACTAAAGAGATAAATACACTTGTTTGAATCTAATGTTTTGATCTACGTTTTTGTTTTTCTGTTATAGAGATCAGTCCTCCCGGCAAGGGTATTCTGTCAAATACACGAGCACTTGTTTTAATAGGTTTGTATAAAAAAAAATAAATAGTTCCTGACGCGCTCAATATTAACGTCGTAAACAGTAAAAGTTTCCACGCAAGAAGTAGTAATTATTAATATTGGAATTAGACATACTGTTATCATCATTTCTATGCTAAAATTCTTTAGTCAAAATGTTCCGAAATTGAAATGCTGGACCGAGCACTAAACACTTTCATCGGTGTTCTACATCGGCGTTCCATAAATCATAAAAAATGTTAAAGGATTGTTTTTGATTTTATTGGCAGTAGGGAATGGGGAAAAATATGTAAAACACAAAGTGCTTTTCATGATTGTTCCATTGCTTTAAATGCTTTTTGCTTCGTCATTAAAACTATTATATATTTTGACTTTTCGCTCCAAAATTTGCATCTTAATGAATAATCGATTCATCGATCGATTGCAAAAGAAGATTTGTTTTAATTAGAAAGCAGTTTAGTTTTATTGTAGGGATTGGAGGAGCCATCACTGTTCTTTTATTTCCAATTCTAGTGACAGTGTGTTGTATACGAAAACTGTAAGTATCATTTATCATAAATTTGAGCTTTATCAGAGAAAAAATGTCTTCTTTATGTCCAAGTTATCAGAACAGGAAAAAGAGTTAGGGTTTACCTAACCATAACCCCAATTCCATCAAACACACACAAATCTTGTTTTACCCTAGAAAATATAATGATACACAATGCAAGCTTAAAACCTGTACATAAAAGAATAATAGAGGGTTTCACAAAAATACCAATGTACTTTTTATCCCCTGATAAGTGCATTATTTACCTATCAATGCTCGTTTGTGTGGGTACTATTCTCTCATAGTATTGCTTTTGGGTAGAAGAGTGCACGAACGTTAGCGACGGCACTATTTACCTCTAACTATTCAGACCAAAAACTCAATTTTTTTTGGTCTCGGGTTTTCTTGGCAACAAACGTCCATCTTTTGCCTAATTGAACATTTTCTTCTTTTTGGAGAAGTCCACACAACTCAATATACCTCTCTAATGCAGTAAATGTAAAGAATTAATATATGTCAGTTTTTTTTCGATTCTCATAGCTAGTGTGTGGATAAAAGGCTACTTTTTTATCTGAAAAAAAGTACTTCTAAAGGCGGTATATTCTTATCAACAAGATTTAACTGGTTATCATTGCAACAACGTATAATTTTTATTTATAGCTAGGTTAAGAGTTCAATAATTTTGTTTCTAAGTATAGAGCTATGGTATTGCTTTATTCTAAAACAGCAAAATTGGTATGTTCCTGAATTCTTTTTTAGCAAAATGACTGCCTACTCTCTACCTTCTTGAAGAAACTTTCAAACCTATTGTCATGTACCAGACACATGCTTCGAATATTAAATTCTCATCAGTGATGCTTCCAGCCAAAGTGCTTTTCATAAGCACTCCAAATTAAAACCAGCGCAGCCGGATTTACCATTTAGTCGTTAACTGGTATCGGAACAATGAGGGAATGGCAGTCGAGGTCATGCGTTGCAGTGTGGAGCAGTTAAAATCATTTCCCGGGACTTCATTTTTAGAAGTGTATTAATTACTTCTTTCCAGCTCGCTCTGTCGCCTAAAAGAAGCTTCGTTTTTGTCCTTTATCGATTTGACATACATTATTTTGCTATTTCGGGAACTTGTCACCCCAATCAAAAATATTATCGAAATCAAAAGAGGCTAACATCTTAGCACCATCCCTCCAATGCTATTTTGAACATATATTTTATTTGGATATGCTAATGAATCAACCCTACAGGAAATTTGGAGCCGAGCACTCTCTGTATAGTTAATATAAATTCTTAAAATAAAACAAGGGGTGATACTGAAATGAATTTTGGCGGCTCCGCTGTAAGTATAACTGATGAGAATTATTATTCGAAACACGTGTCTGGTGCAGAAAAATTCGTTTGAATTTTTTTTTTCATGGAGATATAGAGTTGGAACACAGAAGATGCAGTAGCACAAGTAGTCAGGTCAATACAGGATTGCTCTCAAAACATGATACTAAAGTGAACGAAAACATCACTAGCTTTTTTAGGGAAAAACTTATTTGACTTTCCCATATATGGATCTCAGATATATCTTCAGAGTGTAAGGTACCCCTCCGACACCATGATCACAGGATCTGCTTCGCCTTCATCTCCTATTGCTGTCGACTATATGGACCAATGGTTAAACATATGTCCAAGCCCTGTTCTACACATTCGCCCAAACGCATATAAACCCATTAATTTCACAGTTTTTTTTTTCATTAACTGTGTCTACTATAAAAGATTTGAGTCTCAATTCTTGAAAATAAGATAAAATCATCCTTGGTCATTTCTTCAAATCCTTAACTTATACTGTATATTGGAACCCATTTAGACACTTTTAATTCAAAACTCAAAATTAATGCTCACACGAAATGAGGACAACGGAAAACATCAAACAAGACTGCAAAGGAAGAAATTTGAATTCCAAATAAAGATAAGATCAGATGTCTGAAAAGAGTAAGCATCTTGGTTCAATTAAGAATTCAAAACATGCACTTACTTTCAAACCCCTCTCAGGGAACTTTTTTACGAGCTCCACACGGTAAAGGGTATAAGACTAGTGTTACTCAAATGAGTTTAAGAAGATCGTTCCTGACGACAATTTCAACAATCTTAAAGAAACGATCAACCGAAGTTGATCGAACTTTGCTACGAGCAATGACCAAACCATTGTTCCTAAAATCATATAATGCATCCTAATTAATACTTTGCAGATTCATAAAGCCAAAGGAGACTGTGAGAAGAAACGCTGCACATCAAAGGAATGTTGCCATGTCACAAGTGTATTTTGAAATCGATGACATCGAAAGCACACCAAGAAATGAAGATACCATGCGTAATGCTGATAATTCACGTCAAAATCAATTTGTCGATGGTATATACAGTATGAAAGAGGCCGCCATGACTTCATAATCGATTTAGAGAATTTCAAAATGTACGAATAGACTCATCTGGACTAGGCGTGTCCATCACGATACACTAAATATCCTTTTTCATCCTCATTTTCCTTTGTTTATCATAAAATTAAAATTTTATAAAAGCAAGAAGTGGACGAAATGAAATTATGAGTTTATAAATATTGATTTGTTTTTTTTACGAACAAGCAGTTCTCAAACTGAAAAGTTATCAGTAAGAAACTGTCAAGACAAAGTGCTCCCTTGCACGCCCGCGCCATATGTACATGTAAACAATGAAAAGAAGAATTAACAATTGTCATTTACTTGTATCTTTCATGTTTTTTTTTTATTTACAAAACAAAACTGTTCGATTTCTTTGGCCATACTTGTTTCGTCTATCTGAAATGACACTGTCCATAACCAAAGGAAACAGACTATACATTTAAAAGGCATTGTCTGTCTGACACTGTCCATAATTCAGAACATTATAATGTCCATTCACATATAATATATCCTCCTACAATTAATGTGGGAATACTGGTTTCGATCTGATCCTTGTATACTGTATATATTTAGACATATTTAGTCTTGCCTGGAAATAATGAAGGAAAAGGAAAAAAAAACAAATGAACAATTCCTGAAAATACACAAGGAAAAGTGATTGAAGAAGGCAGTCAATCTCCAGATGCAATTCAATTCTTCAGTATCACGGCTCCCAATGTTATTGTCATTTAAATTTTTTTGAACTTTGCTATTTAAATATTCAAGTCATGGATATTTCGTTACTGCATTGAAGAATCACGAATTTCACTTTTTATAGTTCGTTTCAAAGTTTATCGTTGCGGTTCGTTTACCCCGCTTCGATTGAATACTGAGTGATTCTATACATTATCCATTTTGCATACATTTGTACCATAAGATTTTAGTTTTATATTTATCAATAAATATTTCTTGATAATAGCAGGAAAACACTGATAATTTCTAATGTATTAGCCCCCATCCGATTATTTTTTTACCGGTCTGTTTCTGATATATTCTATATAATTGATAGTTGAAAAATTTCGCTGGCTCGCTATATACATTATATATCATGTGAGATAATTTTCCGCTGGGTAAAGGGGTTCCCCAAAGAACCTGCTACAGGACTTTGAAATATTCCACGCCCCCTATAAACTCAAATCCAGTATCCGCCTCCTGCAATCTACAGAATTGTCTCAACCAAAAGGAATGATAATCTGAATTTTTCCAGAATTTTGATAAATTTCAATATATTAAATGAATCCCCCAACCACAGCAAACTAACATATTTTTTTCATCTCATAGATCCACGATACTTTATATAAATTAATGTAAATTCATTAGATTCTGGCCGTGTTAACAAATACATGCATGTACAATAACGGGAATCTTTTTTCCCTCTCTCTCATATGAAGTTTATACATTTTATGTATATGCATTCATCCTCAGGCGCTTAGCTAGAGTACTTAAAGTGTAAGCAGCCTCAAGTTGGTCCAGGTAGAAGCCCTTGTGGAGATTCAAGGGGCAAAGTCTCACAATCTAATGAATTTTGCCAATTTACAGGGCAGTTTTCTACGTTAATGTTTCTTTCATTCTTTTTTTTTGCAAAACGATGTGGGAGCAACTGCGTTCTAACGGTACGCCTGGTTATGCATATGATTTTCTCTCCCTTGTCCATGTTCCAATAAGCACTTGTAAACATGTGCAACCATTTGCCTTTTAGGGAGGGGGGGGGTTTGTAAATCCAGCTCGGATTATTTTGCAAAAATATTCTTCCGCATGACTGGCGAAAATATCAAGCATTTACTGAGGAATGAAAGGAAAATCTTCTTTCTCCAGTACCTTAAGCAGTAGACGTGCTAATAGACTATCTCAGACATTTCACAACTGCCAATGATTCAGTTTGGTTAGGATTCTCTGATACTTCATGTTTCAAATTCTTCAATATATACATCACTCTCCAAGTTCAGATTCTTTAATTCCAAGAAAAGAAGGTCAAACGTGTAGTTCAAGGTCACATATTGAATCTAAATCTATCTTAAGTAATTTCTTGACACAATGCACATATATACCATTATGATATCATCTATCTATCATTTGCCTGACCAGTGTTGTAGCAAATCCTAAATATTAGGAAAGTAGGTCAAATGTATACATGTAGGTCAAAGCTACTAGATATTCTTACACAAATGTATACTGTGTAGAAGAGTAATGAACTTATCAATGTTTTTATTCATGATTACCAGTATGGAGTAAGACACTCTAAACAGTATTGGTGAGAGGATGCCATGCTTCATGATAAGGGACTCAAGAGAAAATGCATATATGACATAATATTCTCACTAGATTTCTTCATCACAGTGTTTAAATAATATTTGTGTCCTAGTCTCAAGAAGAATATAAGTATCAGTTATAAGATTTATTAAGTTTAATTATAAATTTCATTCAAAACTTTGAAAATCATTAAAGAAGAATCACTATAACTGCAATATAATTATATATATTATATACGTAATAGTACCATCAATTTACAACATAACAAGTTTTGTACTTGCGAAACGATATTTTTCTTTCTCTATAATTTATCATATGCTTATTTGTTTTTGAAATTAATATTTTACTTTTTATATGAATTTACATGTCTAGTCTATATCAGGGACGTATATAATTTTATATACATCCCTGACTATATATATGTACCTAGAATTTAAAGTCATAAATTGTTGCTATGAAAATAATGAAATAAATAAGTCTTTTTCCCCATTCAACAGGTGTAGGTCTATTCTCGAGTAAAAAGTTTTCAATGCATTTATAGGCAATTTAACCTAGTGGTACATGTGTGGTACCTAGTGGTACGTGTGTACATGTACAAAAATGTACATGTACCGGTAAGCATGGTAAGCACATGAAAGCAAACACAAAACATGTTCAATATTCAAATGTTCTGGACAGCAAACAGTGTTTTCTCCAGTGTCTATAGTAAAAGGACGAGGTAGATGTTCAATCTGATACCCAGAAATGAGGAATTTATTGTCCAGTCTCACTCTGAAAGTAAAAGATGTAATGAATTAGTATCTTCATTTTAACATGTTTAATATCAAATAAGCTCTAAAATGAATGAATTTGGCATACATTTACCAGAACAGGCAGCACTAGTATATATCATAATGATGTACATGTATATAATTTAATAAATTTACATGACATGTAAAGTTTCAGTGGTAGTACTAACATACAAATATAATTACAGGGCTTTCGATCGGCCATTATCTAATTATGCAAAAAGTATTTTCCATATTTATTGACCAATATTTCCCAATTTGATACATACATGTACCTCATAGAAAATTCGTAGAAAATTCTAAAAAAAAAAAAAGAAAAGAAAGTAAAAAATGCTAAATCTAAAATGAAAAGGCATCCAAATCTATCATATTCAAATTGGAAGAAAATATTGCCAATTTTCCCAATTTAAAAGGCCCGATCCAATCCCAACCAGAAGTCTCTGATGAGACTGTAGCTCTCCTGGTTGTTTCTTAATTCACTTAATGACAAGTGAATTCTAATATGGCCACATCCATTTTCTTAGTCACTGGGGGCCAGGAACTCAAACAAAATATCAGGTGCACTACTTGAACACAGACTCATCGCATTGCAAAAAGAATCAAGTCTTCATCATTTATAGTGTCAGAAAAGTTGCGAGTACAAGATTACATAGTTATACAGGAGAAAATGATCACAACCGTTTTCTAAGACCCTGGGGATCAGGAGCTCAAACAAAATGTCAGGTGCACAACTAGACCACAGACCAAATATTATGCAAAAAAGAGTTACATTTCTGTCTCTTATACTTTCAGAGGAGTTGCGAGCACAAGCATTGTTTACGGACGGATGGACAGATGCTGGACAGACAGACAGACGGACAGACGTCGGACGAGGGGGTACCGCATAAGCTCGAATATGACCAATAGAGCTAAAAATGGGTCACGTGTAAGAGCCATACTTTAGGTCAAGGCTTAGGAATAAGAAAAATTAAACCCATTTTTTTATGGAACATGAATGCCCTTGTTGTCAAATGTAATGTAGAAAAGTATTTAACACTCCAAGGTCAAGGACTCAAGGTAAAAATTCAGGTATAATTGTGAAGGCCTTACCACAAGGGATACACATGTAAAATATGATAGCCCTATCACTTGCAATTCATGTTATGACGAAGGGCAAGGTTAACATGGTTAAAGTTATTCAAAAATTGATCAATATCCAAGGTCAAGGTCACAAGGTCAAACTTTTGGTATTAATGGGAAGACCTTATCACAAGGAGTACATATAAGAAATATGAAAGCTATATCACTTAAAAGCATAATATTACTTTAGAAAAAAAATAGCGAAGTAGGTCAATCTCCAAGTTCAATGTCACAAAGACAACAATTTGGTATCCATGGAAATTGTCACAAGGAAAGCACATGTCTATATATCACTCACCATTCAAAAAATATGGCCATGGTGTATGGTTTTAAAAAGTAGGTCATTCTCCAAAGTCAAGGTCACAAGGACACAACTTTTGGTATGCATGAGAAGGTCTTGTTTCAAACAATACATGTACACATGAAATATGAAAGCATGTAACTTACTATTAAAAGTATTATTCATTTAAGGCGAATCACAAGGGATACACATGTAAAATATGAAATAAATACAACGTTATTTGTACTTGTATTATTAGATTTACAAAATCATTATAACATGCATATTCGTATACATGTATATGTACAACTTACCCTTCAATGCTATATCAGCATGATTATTGTAAGAGGCTGTGATACAGTTTCATCTGTCGATCTCACTATTCTTCTATTGATGATGAATTCCTCTACATTATAACACAAATGCTCATTTTATACTGGATCACAGTTTCACAAGGAATATGTTGTCGATGTACACATTGAATATATCTTTCGTGTAGAAATATGCACTTGAACAATTTTCTTAATTCTCCTTTCTGACTTTCACAAGTGAATTATTTTCACACCATGGTGGCCAACATCATATAGTACATTCTTCAACTTTCCACGTAAATGTACGGTACCAGTAGCACTAAGCATTCCACTATTCTGATGCACTTTCTTCCATTGGATCTGATACACAAATGCGCATGAAGAGTTTTCTCAGAGTATATTCCGTTACTGTAAAGAATATTAAATAAAACATTCAATTGATTTGAAATTCATCCCCTTTAAATAATTTTATAACCATTCAGATACTTTTTTCACCAACACTACAGCACTAGGCTACAGAACTGATTTTTGATACTGATTATAACTAACACTGACATCAAATTTATTCAAATTCATGGTGTGTAATTAAATTTAGAAGTTCATGAAGATGCAATGAAAGACAGGAATGGCTTTGAAGAACAAATATTTGTGAGATTTTCGCTTACATCGATAAATAATCATGAAACTCATTCACACGAAAACATGGAGCACTCCCTGGTCGAAAACTTCTGATAAGAAGAAGAATCTAAAATACCATCATATGTGTTCCATGTGATACATAAATCAATTTAAAAACATACCTTAAGATGAGCCATGTGTCTGTATTCTTGAACAGTTGGTTTACTTGCATGAAAGAGGCATTTCTACGTGTTCAAATTTCGAACGGAAGTCCACGAGAGAAAATTTTAGACGAGACTTCTATAAAATTAGAATAGGAACGGATTTTCTTTTCCGTCGTGTGTAAGGTAAAATCTTGACTTGAGATTCTTCCGATTGTATGCATATAATTTGCATAATAATGTTCGGAGCCGTGAGTATGATAATTCATACTTTAGGTATTATCATAAAGGGAGACAGGTAGGGTCTGGAGAGTATACCTTACTGAGATTTGCTCATACAATTGTAATTTCAGTTCCTGCACTTCGTGTACTTATAAACCTTACGATTTAATTTCAAACCTTCAGTAGGGTGTAACTTTACAGTGTATTCTTCAAAGTATTTGTTTCAAATTGTTTACATGTGTCAAATATGGAAAAAACCATATCCCTATAAAGATTGACAAATATGGAAAAACCATATCCATATAAATGTTTAACCCTGCATCTCTGAAGTTTTGTTGATTGTTTTCAGTCTCTCCTTCAATTGTTTTGAGTTCAATGCGTATATGTATGTATAAATTTTCCAAGATTACAAAGCTCTTTAACATTTTCAGTACTTAAAAAGTTGTATTAATCGAAAGACAAAGATTCGTTCTTTGTAATATTTCTTAATGAGTTTTTTTTCTCTGTATGAAACACAAAAGGGTCATTTCAACAAAAAATGAAGCTCAACTTTAATTAGGGAATAACTAGTTTCTGGCGTTATGTTTGCGGACGGTCAATGCTGATTTTAAGGTCGCAGACTGAGTTTTGTTTGGCGACGCGTTAGCGGAGCCAGAAGAAAGGATATTTGCACCGTAAAATCAGCATTGACCGCCCGCAAACATAACGTCGGTATCTAGTTATTCCTATTCTAATACAATATATATTTTTGTGATTATAAGGCAAAATGTAACGTTAGAAACGTCAAAGCCTAGTGTATTCTCGTTTTCAGACGTAATTAATGATGAAACAACCGATGAAAATCCACGTTATAGCGAAGTTGCATTGGAATGTCAGTTTAATAAAGTAGACATAGTCGTAAGTGAAACAGAATATTTTTGTATCTTCCTGTCTCTACAGATTAACAATGTGAAGATAATCATAACACAGATGAGTTGTTTTCTCTTATACCTTCGTATATGTTACAGAGCAGGCCCATGAAATACTGTTTTATGATCTACACGTGTATCACATATCGCGTAGCATCTGTAATTTATACAATAATCATAGATTTACAAAGCCAAGAATGTCACCTTCTTTGATACAACTGGGACAATTAGAGAGCGAATCCAACTGGACGTCTCTATATTATACATCTTTCTCCTTTTATCCGAGGGTTGAAGAACAATATAAGAACAGCTTACAAGCTTACAGAGCAGCTTACGGCAGACGAAAGTTGGGAAGTAGTTCTACATTTGCATCCGCGTATTAGCTAAATTATAGTGCAGAGAGCATGCAATATACTCTTATTTTCAAAAATGATTAAAAGTAATCAAAACAGATACGTCTTCGTTTCATCATAATATCGATTTTACAAGAATCGAATATGGTTGCGAAACATTAAATATCATCTTGAGTGATGCAGCTCGGAATGTCGGCCGCCGATGGTAACACGCAGATTCGACAAGTGAATTTAAGAAGGAATTTCTACCTTTATGGAGGATATTATTTGAAAAGAACTATTGAGTGTTTGTGCCAAATATGTTTTTTTTTTTTGACAAGCAGCCTTGATATTTGTACTTGATCTTGAATATTCTTTTACTGAATAAACTAAATAACCTGCCGGCTGATAGATTTGAAAGAATGGAGGGGATTGCCAACAAAACTCGGTTGCAGCACCAAGCGAAAACACAGAGGTGACATATACAGCAAGAGACAAGGAACAGCAAACGAGACATCAAACATCGAACATAAAAGACAACACATAAAATAACGAGACCCATGGGCAGTCGGTGCCGACATAGGACGGCCATTAGCCACGTTAGTAACAGATGGTGTGGTTATTCTGGATTACGTGCGCACAACCCTCCCATTTTTACGGTTACCCAAAGGTCTCGAAGAACGAACAATTGTTGTGTAAAATAACCTCCTCACTGTAAGATGACCATACAAACAGACATCACAACGCAGGGGCCCAAGGAACACAGATGAATATGTTAATATACATAAAAATAGGGTAGGGACGTATGAAATGCAGTCCGTGCTCTGCCGGCTGTAGCGAGCTCATGCATGTTATCGAGGAGTCCGATCGACATTCAGAGAGGACAGTATAAACCCAGATTAATCACTGATAGGCTTACTTAACTATTCATCATCGATTTCACGACTTACATCAATTTATAAAATTAACGGATTACATACAATCGAAAGTAAAATCGGTTTTCAGCGATAATTTTTGAAACTGGGCGCCTGAAAATTGATTGATCCAACTTAGACAAAGAAAGATAACTAGAAGAATGTTTTCCTGATTTTAATGTTTGAACCGCGACTATTTCTAGTACTGACTACTCTATGTATAATTAAATTCTGTTCAATTACAGACTCCAATATATCATTAAGAAGTCGAAATTGCAATTTCTGCTTGTTTATACATGTACGTTTTTTCACCATCGAGAAACGACGTAAACACTTGATTGCATATATCCACAAAGGGGAATCCCCAGTTACATGTACAAATGTATATATGCGCAGATCGCTTTGAGTGTCAAAACGCACGCAAAATGCAAGAAAGAGCTCTGGTTACTTGTATTTAAGGAAACGAAGTTGAAATGTAAATATCTTGTGATATATATACATTGAAATATTAAGTTATCAAATGAGATACCATAGAAGCCACCATACATGCTTGTATGATCGATCCTACACATAAATTACACAGAAAAATAGTCAGGATAAAAAAAGCATGAACTTAAGACGAATGACAGCTAGTGTGATAAAATGCCTTTTACATCAAATGCCATGTAGTAAGTCAAGATACTTCTTAATGGCATGGTATAGTATAGATGATAGATGATAAGCAAATCACCAAAACATACAATGATACACAAATCACGATTATGTATATACTCCACAAAGAGGGAAATACCAGACACAGATGCAAGCTGATTGTAAGCGAAAACAAAATGCATTGACGAAAAGTAAATACATGAAAAACATCGTTATATACTGTACCAAAAGTGAATTTCACGCAAATGCTGAAGACAGGCCAATATTTTTTAAGTGAGTACACCAAGGTTTTATGGATAATTTTCATTAACAAGCAACGGTCAAAAGCCTTGAAACCTTTACTGAGCGACGATATGTCCAAACAGTTATTTACATGCATCAATGCCCACGGGTCCTGATATATAGTCTACACTTATATTTGTTTTCTTTAAAGATTTTAATAAGTAAACAAGTAGAAATTACCTTTTAAAAAAGTAAGGTATATATGCATATGTTTTTTTTTTCAGGTGTCGCCCCCTAGAATGGAGACTTTTCTCAAAATGACAGATTTTTCAATCCCTTTAGCAAGCTTTGCTTGCCAATGAAAAAGTAAAACATTCAATATGGAACACTTGTTGAGGACATCAATAATCGATCTCAATTACACTTAGAGTTGAGACTCCTGTTATATCCCCTGTCCATTTAAGTCGCACCATTTGTGCATTCGACCGACTACTAAAATGGTGAATTCACCTTAATCAACTAACAGAAATTGCAATTTGGAGATACTTAACATGATTTGCAATACATCTGAAACATCGTGACTGAGGAAGTTCTACGGTTTATAGGAGGAACTCGTCATACACTATGATGTTCCATTGTCCAGAATAGTGAATGATATTCTGTCTTAGACCATTTGAACCATCCAACCACAGACTAAACTTGTATCTTCCGAAATGGAAGTAACCGGATGTGATCTTTCTGTCGAATTGAAGCGACGGGTGTTGCATGCAAGCCGTAGATCCCGACTCTTCTTGCACCTGATCTCACTCCTAAATCTAATATGCCTTCACTTTGTGATTTCCTGAATTATCGATTTTGTATGCCTTCGGTGTGTGATTTCCTGAATTATTGATTGTGTATGCCTTCGGTGTGTGATTTCCTGAATTATCGATTTTGTATGCCTTCGGTGTGTGATTTCCTGAATTATTGATTTTGTATGCCTTCGGTGTGTGATTTCCTGAATTATTGATTTGTATGCCTTCGGTGTGTGATTTCCTGAATTATTGATTGTGTATGCCTTCGGTGTGTGATTTCCTGAATTATTGATTGTGTATGCCTTCGGTGTGTGATTTCCTGAATTATTGATTGTGTATGCCTTCGGTGTGTGATTTCCTGAATTATCGATTTTGTATGCCTTCGGTGTGTGATTTCCTGAATTATTGATTTTGTATGCCTTCGGTGTGTGATTTCCTGAATTATTGATTGTGTATGCCTTCGGTGTGTGATTTCCTGAATTATTGATTGTGTATGCCTTCGGTGTGTGATTTCCTGAATTATCGATTTTGTATGCCTTCGGTGTGTGATTTCCTGAATTATCGATTTTGTATGCCTTCGGTGTGTGATTTCCTGAATTATTGATTTTGTACTGCGTAGTTGAATATGCCATTGTCCATATTTGTAATTTGATATTTTCGGGAATTCCGAATAATTCAAAGGTACAATAACCTTTCTTCTGAGAGGACAAGAAACCCTGAAAATTACCGGAGTCGAAATCCTGATCTATTCCCGACATTTGAGACGTCACCTTGTCGTCAACATAAGTAATATTTTATCAGAAACGGCAGAAAAAACATTATAATCGATCAACCTACCTGATTAAATAAAAAAAATGATAAAATTACATGGTCATCGCGAATAAAATGACGTTTAGAAAAGCCACTTTGTCCTACATTTGTCCATATGTTATTAGAGAATTGTTTGGTTATCCGGATTACGTGCGCACAACCCTCCCACTTATTAGGATACACAAAGGCCTCCATAGACGCACACTTATATAAATTTAAAACTTCTCACTATAAGGTGACATAACAATAGAGATAGTAAAAAGCAGCGGCCTCTGAACACAGATTCTATGTAAATGGATCTAACAAAATGATATGGCATGCGTATAACGGTCTGTACTCACATACCAAAACAGAATTTGAAATACGGGTCATTATTAAACAATATCACAATTTGAATGAAATCTATTGAAAAAAATAATTTGAATATCTTGAGCTGATTTTGATTGTCGGAATCCCCCATTGGTACCAATTGCGCCCCACTGCTTGCGGACGTATTTTTATATTAATACGAAGCAGACTTCATCAAGACCTTGCTTTCGACTAGGTGAAAGCACCTCGCATGTCAGTCCAATTTTACCTTCAAATGCATAAGAGGACGTGTTGTTCATTAATAATCCGAACTTTAAGGACCATCTACATGAAATCTATCCTAATGAACTAGAGATCAAGGAAACAACAGAGAGCGACATATCTGCTTCGTACTTGGATATACTTCTATCTTTCGACGCAAACGGCCATTTGAACACTGTATAACAAGCGTGATGATTTGAGCTTCCACAAAACTAACTTCCCTTTCATGAGTTGCAACATTCCGTCTTCTCCTGCTTATGGCGTTTTTGTTTCTCATCTGATACGGTACGCCAGGGCATGTTCCAAATATGCAGATTTCACCGTTAGATCCAGACGGCTTGCAAGTAACCTACTTGTTCAGGGTTGTATCACACATCGGCTGAAATCATCATTGAGGAAGTTCTTCGGTCGCTATGGGGATATAATAAAATCATATCAGATTCCTTTTTCCAGAATGATCAGTGACATTCTACATTGTGATCGGATGGCTGTAGTCATCACCAAACAATACATACTTACCTGATCTGTACATCAAAGTGTACATCAATCGAGACAATCACCGACTTTGACAGGTTTCCATGGAGCTTTTGCGACGGATGTAGCACGAATCAGGAGACGCTGACTCTCCCGGGACACCTGGTCTCACTTCGGAGTGTTGTTCCTTACGGGCTTCACAGTCGTTCCGATGGGAATTCTCACGATTTGGCCTTTCCTTCTCGACTTTGAAACTGAATAACGGTTAGGTACTTCTTTGATGTTTTAATTATTTCCATTCATTTGAATAACAGACATCTTCCCTTTCAGATACTGAATGTGGCTTGTTCTACATTTCTTCTCTTGGCCTCTTGTCAAAAAGCAAACATATGTCTTTACAAAGACGCTCTGGTAACAATTCTCTTACAAGAAATCATAAAAAAATCTTCTGAGTAACAGCAAGGACACGGCAAAAGTTACACCAAAAATGATAATTAAAATATCTTTGTTTATTTTCACGTTTTGTTAAAAATTGACTCATTTGTGTACTGGAATGAAGAGACTTACATGTAATGATGTACATAACAAAGTCATGGCCATGATCATGTATATATAGGAGCTAAAATTTGTGTTGAAACTTTTGGACTCGGCGAAGTTACTAGTAACACCACTGACATTTGCTATACTTTCATGTGAACATGGCAAGGTTAATGATGTTGACGGAATTCAGAAAGTTTTTAATTTGAAGTAACATAGACTTACATTGTATTTGACAAGAAAAACCGGCAGATTTTTTTTCAGTATCGAGTTATTACAATATGGACATTTTTTGATAATTACCAATATGCAACAACAGCAAAAAAGGTCTGGAAAACTAGAGTGTGACATAACTTTAGTAAAAATAGGTCAATCGAAACCAGACTTGATCTGTACTACACTAAGATAGATTCACATATAAAAAAATCATTTCAATGTCTGCATTACCATGAAAGAAAAATCCGGAAAACTGAGACTTTTGTGAAATTCGTTAAGTTAACGAAACATAACTCTTGTAAGAAAGGTCAATCGAAATCAAACTCAAACTGTATCTCTTTCACATTGAGATATACTTATACATTGTATACCAAACATAGGTAATCACAGATTAAGAAGCTCACCTCGTGGCAGCAAAATTCAGTTCAAAAATATTTCTAAGTACATGTATATTGGCTTTTAAAGGCAAGATACATCCAATTTGCTAGTTTGGTACATGTAGCACTTTTACTTTGCTCAATATTGGCTTTTAAAGGCAAAATCTTTCAAGCGGAAAAAGTAGGTCATGGTCATTTTATGAAAGATTGATCAAACATACATCCAAAAAGCAAGTTTGGTACATGTAGCACTTATACTTTGCTCAACATTGGCTTTTAAAGGCAAAATAACTCAAGTGGAAAAAGTAGGTCAGATGCTGCATCCGATGCATGGGTTCCTCTCGGCATCTCAAGATGAATCACTTGTGCAAGTTTGGTTACTGTAGCATCAGTACTTTGTCAGATACTGAGCTACCCCAATCTTTTCACCAAGCCACTCTGAGCTTCCCCAAACTTCTTAACCGAGTCAATCAGGCGGAAAATGTAGGTCAGATGCAGCATGGGTATATAGGTTAGTGGTAGGGCTTTTATATTTCACATGTGCATTCCTTGTGACAAGACCTTTCTACACATACCATGATTTTTTTTTACCTTGGATCTTGTCCTGGATATCGGACGTTCTTTTAAAAAAAATCATAGCGACATTTCGGGATCACTTTGTCCGTTGTTCGTTTGTCCGTCTGTGTGTTCGTCCGATATTTCACGTGCATTTCTTGTAACAAGACCTTTCTACTTATACCATGATTTTTGACCTAGTGACCTTGACCTAGACATTTGACCTATTTTTAAAAAAAAGTAACAATTGTTTATGTCTTTTGATTGGTTAGTGATATGGCTATGATATTTCACTTGTGTATTCCTTGTGACAAGATCTTTGCATACAATATTTTTTGATATAGTGACCTTGTACTAGATATTTGACCTTCCTTTCAAAGAAATTTGGATTTTATATATCTTTTGATCGGTAAGTAATAAGTCATTAATATTCCACACATTCTTATGAAGATACCTTTGTTTTGTTACCGCATTTTACGTTGTGACCTCGACCTAGATGATTGACACTCTTCTCTGAAAATTTGGGATTTACCATATCTTTTAATCGGTACATGTAAGTAAGAGGTCTGATATTTCACATGTGAATTCCATTTGACAAGACTTGTCTACTGATTCCAATTATTTTGAACCAAGGGACCTTGGCCTACATATGTGATCCACTTTCTAGAATAAGCCACTTCGCAGGCGACGCAAGCATTCCTTTGATTGCTATATTTAATAATATAATTTATGAGATATTCGGGATTATTAGCTATCCGGACAAGGGTTACAATAGCATAAATGTTTGACCTCAAAAACCTGTGTTATACACCCCAAAACTGACGTCATTTACTGACTATAAATGAATAGCTCATATAGAAAGTAATATATTAAATGAAAGATCATTTAGATTTCATTAGTACCAAATGATATGTACCTTTGACAGTTTGACAGTAAGTGTTTTGAATGTCTTTCCCTGACATGGTCGCCATAGCACTTTCTATATAGACACAACCTCAGACAGTGCATAATTTTAGATATGGTCATATTCGTGCGTGGACGTCGACCGTCGACGGCGGGTGCAGCTAGCCAACAGGGGATGCTTACTCCTCCCGGGCACCTGATCCCACCTCTGGCTTGCTAGGGGTCCGTCGATGGTCACTTTTGTGCTCTATTGTGAGTGCTGTTGAGATTGTTGTCAGGATCTTCTTTAACTCATTGTCGTTACCATTCTTAATCCAAAACGAAAGTGAAAGTAAAATTAGAGAAATGTTGACATGTCATTCAGATGGACTTTAGTACCATTTTGACCATTGTTCCAGAATAATTCTTAATATTGAAATTATGCTGATTGGAAGCCCAAATCTGTCTAAATAATATATGAAAGTCATTTATGGATTCGCCGATTCGTATTTGAGAAATCCACAATACACCAAGGAGAAGCGAATTTCACGAGTCCCCATTCTAAAACCCTCGCCGGAAATCACCTCTACGTTATGCTTTCTTCCAATTTGATTTTTATATGCATATCTAAAAATAGAACCCATGAAAATCTGACAAAAGTCTTACAGAATCTAGTGATACCTTAAATCTTGCCTTCATTACTCCATATGTTAAGAAAATTGACCGGGGCCAAATCAGGTTCGAGGCTATAGAGTTTACACTATTAAAACCAAGAGGGGATGTTGTGTCTACGTAATGTGGATAACCACACCATTTATACGAATGCAGACGTCTGCCCTACGTCGGCATCGATTGGTCACAATAGTTCATGCGTATTCTTTCGTTATGGGAAAAACAAATGTGTCCTACATTTCATATCGCTATATGTCATGACCATCGTCTACCGGCTTTAAAATATTAATTTTGTGGTGTTATGCAATGTATAGTCATCCGTTCTTCTTGTTTGAAGTTGATTAGATGTTTGATCTTCCTTTTCGTCCCCCGCTTTCGCGAAAGCGCGGGAACATTAAAACTGGTTCGTTTGTCTATCCGTCAATCACAAAAACTTTAACCTGGTCCATAACTTTTGAATGGTGATAGGGCTTTCATATTTCACATGTGTATTAATTGTGACAAGACCTTTCCATGGATACCAAAACTTTTGACCTTGTGATCTTGACCTTGGAGTTTGACCTACTTTTCAAAAACTTTAACCTTCACCATAACTTTTGAATGGCTAGTGATAGGGCTTTCATATTTCACTTGTGAATTCCATGTGACAAGACCTTTCTATGGATACCAAAACTTTTGACCTTGTGACCTTCACCTTGGAGTTTGACCTACTTTTAAGAAATTTCAACATTGACCTTAACTTTTGAATGGTAAGTGATATGGCTTTCATAATGCATATGTGTATTCATTGTGACAAGACCTTTCTGTAGATACCAAGAGTTTTGACCTTGTGACCTTCACTTTGGAGTTTGACCTACTTTTCAAAATCTTTAACCTAGACCACTACTTTTGAATGGTAAGTGATAGGGCTTATCATATTTCACATGTGTATACATTGTGACAAGGCCGTTCAATGGATTCAAATAAATGTGACCTTGGTCTTGGAGTTTGACCTACTTTTCAAAAACTTTAACATTGACCATAACTTTTGAATGATAAGTGATATGGCTTTCATATTGCACACGTGTATTCATTGTGACAAGACCTTTCTGCGGATAGCAAAAGTTTTGACCTTGTGACCTTCACCTTGGAGCTTGACTTACTCTTCATATACTTTAACCTTGACCATAACTTTTGAATGGTTAGTGATTGGGCTTTCATATTTCACATGTGTTGTTCTTGCAACAAGACCTTTCCGTTGGTAACAACATTCTAACCTTGTGACCTCGTCCTTGGACTTTGACCTACTTTTGAAAAACTTCAACCTTGACGATACCTTTTGGTTGGTAAAAGAGGTTGGTAAATGATGGACTTTCATTTTTCACTTTCCCTTCGTTACAAAATTTTTTGACCTTTTTTTTTAGAATTTCGATAATACATGAGATATATTATGAAAACTGAAGAATAATGGTTGGGGAATTTTAAGCATTTCTCTATAGACAAACACCCAAAAGCGGGGGACCACAATTCCTTAAATTTGATTTTTTCTTTTGTGTCCTATGTGCTTGTCCATATTTTGCTTTGGATAATGCAACTGCGACTCGTTTGCGCTCCCCTGCTTTCCTTTCTTTACAGGTTTTCTGTGCTCTTTCTCGTGGATATATTCGTTACTGATATAGAATTAAATACATAGCCTCAATCTTACTCTTGAAATATGTTATTTCGTAAGAATAGAGTTTTTCACATACGCAAAACATCAAACCTGCCAATTTATAATGCTCAAAATTATAAACACGAATTTATGTGTTTTGATGTCGTATTTGTCTCTTTTGCGTCTCTTGTTGTGTTTGTCTTCTTTGTTTTCACTGGGGTATATTGATGTTTTGCTGTGGGTGCTGCAACCGTGTCGTAGCATATCCTAACAACGCTACAACGTCATTCGGTACTAATTTTTACATAATTTTAGTAGTCTTAGGCCATGTTTCATTGTTTAGATTGAGGATCATTGACGAGAGTTAGGTACCCTAAACGTGCATATCTTGTCTATCCTGCAAATATATCTCTTATGAAATGGTGCTGTGAATTTGCGGACGTGTTACTGTTGGAAATTCCTCATTTCCTTAAAAATTCATCTCAAAGAAGAAACAACGGACAAAAGTATTCATTTTTATTATAAAAATATAAAAATCTTGCATTACACATTACATGTACAATAAAATGGATTGGTATTTGAGTTACATTTATTTCTTAGACCTTCATCAAGGCCTCGGTGCCCGGCCTACAGTTCCGACCACTCGAAAGTTTAATACTTGCTTTCAATTCATTAACGAACTGAAAACTTTTGAAAGTCGAGCTTTGAAAAGGTCATCAGCGATTGCTATCAAAATGTTGGAAACTCGAGAAATGGCTAAATTTTGAAAGCAAAACCTCGGAGCGCTCGAAAATTTGAAAGCGTCAAGCTTTCAAAATTTCGTCAGCGAATTCTTGTTAACAAAACTTTGAAAGCAAATCGATGACGAAATTTCGTCAAAATTTTGAAAGCTAATTGCTGATGAGATTTTGTCATCTAGCTTTCAAAATTTTGAAAGCTTTTCGTAAGCTATTTTAAGTCGAGAAAACCAAGATAGCCGAATTCAAAACAATCACTTTGCTTGATTAATAATTGTAATAATGATGTTTATCACAAGATACACCCTTTATTCAGTAATATAAAGCCATTTGTAAATAATGCCATAAATGTTATGATAACACGTTACATATCACTTTGTGAGCGTGGTCATTGGATGAATTGCTCCAGATCCTTCGTGACGTCACAATAGAGACAGCGACAATGTCGTATTATTTGCGAGAAATGAAGTCGGAATTATAACATTTTGACGTTATTTTGATTAATTACATCATATTCCATGTGATAAAAAGAATCCCAAATGATGTTTCTATTCCATACAGTATTTATCCCCTCGCCAAGTTTTCGGGATGTAAGATTAACGCAACTCGTTTAATAAATACCGTATGAAATAGAAAATTAATTGAGATCCTATATTTATTCAGATTAAATTATGAAAATATACATTCTAAGAGTACATGAAAAATTGTATTTTTTTAATTTATTTCAAATTATATACACTGTAAGTTGTTCCATGTTTCCAAGTTTGGACTAGATTTAACAAATGAAACTGGTCTTGACATCTCCAGTGAAACCCTGGCTTCATTGTGGCTGTCAGAAGCTTTAAGGCCCTTGCCAATAATAAGACGGCTTCTTTCATCCCCCAAACTATGCACGGCTTCGACGCCGGCAGACCCAGACCTCGTCGCGCGGTCCGTCGGCAACATCTTATAGCTGGCAGGCGAATGTGTACATCTCTTTGTGACTTGCCCTGATTAATTAGTCTTGTAATTTTCTCGCGTGCATGTAAATGCATAGGGATTCATTCGAGGCGTAACGCAACCATTGCAAAAACAATATGGCACCCGAGCGTTCAAAAAGCTCTCAAAATTTCGTTTACATTAGCTTTCAAAATTTCGTCAGCGATTGCTTTCAAAATTTCGTCAGCGAAAGCTTTCAAACTTTCGTCAGCGATTGCTTTCAAAATTTCGCCAGCGATTGCATTAATATTTTGAACGAAACGATATGATGAACAGTTTAAAGCTCAAAGCTTTTATTTCGTTTACGAAGAATAGTTAACGAATTTGCGTCATCTACGTTTTCGAAAGCAGCTTTGGGAGCTTTCATAAGTTCGTCATATCAGTAGTTTAAAAAAAAGACGAATAGTTAACGAAATTTCGCATTTAGCGTTCAAAATTTCGTCAATTCGGCGTTTCACTTTCGACTGGTCGGGGCTGTATCTTCAGGTCAAACAAATAATATATTGCATGTTGTCAGGCTATAACTGTAAAAAAGTCAATATTTAATGGTTCATGATATAATATTTACATAAGAAGTAGATTTCCGATGTTGAACGCTTATTACTTTTCTTTTCCAAATAATCACATTGAATGTCGTGACGTCACATAAAAATCTACAATACTTTTGATGCTGTAACACGCTTTATAAGCGATGATCGTGCAAATGTAGGATACCTCAACACGAAATTAAGACAGTCATTTCTATTATTTACATTCTTTCTCAGTATTGATGGGTGACTAAATTAAATCTGATTGGCACACGTGCAAATATTATGAGAATCGCATTGCAGATAACATGACACTGGAGTCATTTTTTAAAATCGTTAGTTCTTAAAATTGTTAGTTCTTAAAATCGTTAGTTCTTAAAATCGTATGTTCTTAAAATCGTTACGCAAAAGAACTTAATGATGGAACGGGAAAGTCACTCAGTAAACGAAAGCAAAACACAAATCGCACATTAAAATTAAAATATCATAATAAATGACCATACAGAACATAAAAATGAAAACGAAACAAAGAAAAAAAATATGGAAAATTAAATGATGCATTCGAGATCAAGAGAGTATCTGACTCTAAGTATGAAGTCAAAAGCGATGAATATTTAATGGTAAAAAAGGGTCAATTTGTTCTTTCTTGTGATTATGCCAATAGCATATTTTCTTTCTTTTTTTTCATTTTTAGTTTTAACTGGTATTTATTTCAGTTTCACATTCAATATACATGTAAGTACAAAGAAAAGGGAATGATCATGCAGGATTAGGAAACAAGTACAATGCTTATGTAAATCCTTTACCTATAAACAAATATTTGGTTGGGACAGTAATGACTATGCGTGAAACGCCTTAATAATTCCATCGTTTGCATATTCTTAATTTAGAGTGTGAATTAAGAGAGAGAGAGAGAGAGAGAGAGAGAGAGAGAGAGAGAGAGAGAGAGAGTAGTTATTAAAAAAATAATATGACAAGACAGTGATGTGATGATGTAAACAGAGATGAACAATGATAATCTTAGTATTTCAAGTACATATTTCATGTGTTTATAATGACAACGTTATAAACATGAGTATTAGTGGGTACATACTATCAGTAGTTTTAAATGATGCTATTGAATTTAAAGACATTATTTAACATAATACTATATTTCTGTTAGCACCAAAATATTTCGGGCACGCATGTTTTTCGATTTTCATGAAATTTCATATCTGGCAAAATGTCAGAAATAGAAGAGACAAGTATACTCTAAAAGATTATCAAAAATACTACTCGTTTCATTAAAACTAGAGTCAACTTTAATCGTAAACCTTAATGTACTCTTTCTCTTACTCAAATTTTCAAAACATGGTCATGGTTTTAATATTGATTCCGCTTAAAGTACTCATGCGAATCAAACGGAACAAGCTTTATCCACGGGTAGCCGTGACAGCCCTATTGTCAAGTGTCTTGGTTGCCATGGAAACCAGGTCATAAGATACCAAAATATGAAAATTAATCAATTTCGAAGCACTACCGTGTCTCATGCAAATGGTTCATAATTTCATTCTTTATAAAATTCAAAACTGGAGGCCATAAAATATTCAATCAAATTTGTTACCTTTTTTTAAATTTCATCAATACACATGGTAATCATTGTAATAAATAAATTGCTGTTATAACAGCATTATCCGTTCAATAAGAAATGATCTAATTAAAATATTTGATTTTGATAAAATCAAACATTTATTATATTTCTTCAAAATGGCTGTAGCCAATGAAACAAACAAGCGTATTTTGAATTTAAAATTTTCTATAGATATGTTTCCTTACCAACGGCTTATTTTGCCTAGTATTGGGCAAAATATTTTAATCAAAAAAATGTTATGATCGCTGAGCGATATAGTCCCCTACCGGCGGCATATATTTATGTCCTGCAACTCTGCCTATGAATTACTCTTCAATTAAACATATATGAGTTTAAATTAAACTTACTGTCTGTGCAGCTCAGTTCTGAGGTTTTATCTGCTTTATCGATTCGAAAAAGAGGTCAAGCGTGACGAAAGTTGAACTTGCTCTGTAACTATCCAAGACTAAGCTGAGTATCAAATTTCACCTGAATATCTCTATTTGTTGCAGAAAGAAGTCTGGAAAACTGAGAAAAACTGAATTTTCCAAGTCATAAAGGGGCATAACTCCTCGAAAAATAGGTCAAGCGTGACATAAGTCAAACTTGCTCTGTAACTATCCAAGACCAAGCTGTGTATCAAATTTCATCTGAATATCTTCATCCGTTGCAGAAAAAAAGTCCAGAAAACTGACAAAAACTTAATTTTCCAAGTTATAGAGGGGCATAACTCCTTGAAAAATAGGTCAAGCCTCACGAAAGTCAAACTTGCTCTGTAACTATCCAAGACCAAGCTGTGTATCAAATTTCATCTGAATATCTCCATCCGTTGCAGAAAAAAGTCCGGAAAACTGACAAAAACTGAATTTTCCAAGTCATCAAGGGGCATAACTCTTTGAAAAATGGGTCAAGCGTGATGAAAGTCAAACTTGCTCTGTAACTATCCAAGACCAAGCTGTGTATCAAATTTCATCTGAATATCTCAATCCGTTGCAGAAAAAAGTCCGGAAAACTGACAAAAACTGAATTTTCCAAGTCATCAAGGGGCATAACTCCTTGAAAAAAGGGTCAAGCGTGATGAAAGTCAAACTTGCTCTGTAACTATCCAAGACCAAGCTGTGTATCAAATTTCATCTGAATATCTCCATCCGTTGCAGAAAAAAGTCCGGAAAACTGACAAAAACTGGATTTTCCAAGTCATCAAGGGGCATAACTCCTCGAAAAATGGGTCAAGCGTGACGAAAGTCAAACTTGCTCTGTAACTATCCAAGACCAAGCTGTGTATCAAATTTCATCTGAATATCTCTATCCGTTGCAGAAAAAAGTCCGGAAAACTGATATTCGGACAGACGGACAGACGGAGGGACAGACGGACGGACGGACAGACAGACGGACGGACAGACAGACCGAGAGGAAACTAAGAGTCCCCTTCGGCGTTGCCGGTAGGGGACTAATTAGAGAAAACTTTAATAGCTTATAAATAAATAAATCTTTTTCATGTTTTGTCCTTTGATACTGTCAGAAATAAGGTATACAATTTGAAGTAAAAGGAGTTGTTTTCCTTGGATACTGTCCATGTTACCTTGAAAGATGAAAATCAATTGAATGCTATCAAATTAGTTTTATCATTAAATTTCCTAAAAAATACATCTTCTCCATATACCTTTATTTCAATTAAAATGACAAAATGTCTATCTTCAGATAATGGTAAAATTGTTACCATGGTAAATCCCAATTCTTAATATTTCCTATTATCTTATAGTTTTATCACGGCTTCAAAAAAAGCTAGAAATTGCGCATTTTTTAATTTACAATCCGTTTCCATGGCAACCAGCATAAATATGAGAAAAAATTTCCACCAAATTCAATTGTTTTTTTTTTTATCATTATGGCCTTTTATTTGAATAAATACTGTAACTTAAAGGATCTGTATTTAAGATTGCGCGGGGCCCTATGCTATAGAGTTGGTGTTAATACTTTTTTGTACATGTAAGAAGCTAAAGAAATGAAGAGTTTACATATCCAGGGAGTAATCCCATAATCTATCAAGGAACTACACGTAAATGTGCATTGATGATGTGGTTGATTCATCAACGTGTTTATCGGAATCGCCATTCTTTAATTCAACTGTCTGCTCTGAAATACAGTAAAAACATGAAAAACATAATGATAATAAATGACAAATAAAGTGGCAAAATTAAGTTTTAACACATGTACATTTTCATTGTTTTTTGTTTTCAAATTTGACCATCATTGCTCGGTTCTCGGTTCCTTAGGTCGTTTTTAATTTCGGTTCGTATTTCCTTATATTTATAGGTAGACTAAAGTATTCAATCAAAAGATCGCTGTATTAGTGAATATTGTAGTGTATTTTTTGTTATTTGTAGTTTTGTCTGTCATTTACGTATCACTTTCTTGTGGTTTAGTTTCGCTGGAATAGTACAGGGTGATCCTTTTGGAGATCACCCCCTTTTCTTGCTATAAACATTCACTGGTTATTTTTCGGAGTATAAAAAAAGTTATTTAAAGACTTTGGCAATTTAGAACATTATTTCACCTATTATTGATTAAAGATTTAGCGTAAATTCCATATTTCTATTTATAGAATATTTCAGGTAGTCATGTACGAACAAGAAAGAAGAATATTCATCTAGCGCTTTTTCCATGTTAATGTTACTTAACATGGTTCTGTGCTGCAAACAATAGATTTAGAAATATTATCGGTAAGGAAGCCAGCAACAGAATATGTATATAATGCTGTCGTGCGTTTTATACACGTGTTTTACGATCTGATATTTTAGAAGGATCCTGGACCTAAAGAAAGGCTTTAAGGTTCAGGTATACACCATCCCAACAACATATCACGTCGGAGTCTCTCTCGTTGCGAAAATCTATGACGTCACGAAAAAAGATTTTACCGGCACCCTTATTATCTGAAGCTGACTTAACCAACGTCCTGAAAATAAACTAGTATTGTAGAAATTGTGCTAAATAAAAATGTTGTATTTGAGTAGATTGGGATAATATCCACTATCTTCTAGCGTTTTCCTATGAATCTTGATTAGAAATGGTAGTAAAACAATTCTTTAATGGGTATATACAGTCAGAGAAAAGACCGACAGCGCATTCTGTCGCCATCTCTACTGTGTACTTAAAATCACGTAAAAATATATACATACTTATTAATGCTTGTTTTATATGGAAACAACGGTTTGATTAAAACGCCGCGTTGAAATAAGCCAAATCTAATAGGACATGTATGTATTATATATATTTCTTTTTACACGCGGGGTTAAAATGAGCTGGATCTAACAAAAAAGTTTACTTTAGTTTTCATGCGGTATTTATATATACATATATGGACATTTTCCGCACGATTTCTTGATCTAGGAGTGATATTTTGAACAGCAACAATGGCAATAAGGGGAAAGGGGGTTGTTGTTATGTCGCACTTTCTCTCCGCTGTGTGTAAGATTCGATTTTGACTCGTCCCGGCTCTTCTCTTTATTCAAAGCTGATGTAACGTGTGATTGAAAATGCGGAAGGGTTCCAACTCTTTATCCTTTTGTAGAAAATTCACTCAAACCAATTTATTATGCACCAGACACGTGTTTCGAATATTAAATTCTCATCAGTGATGCTTCCAGCCAAAGTGCTTTTCATAAGCTGCCAAAATCCATAATAGCGCCCTCTGGTTTTATTTTTACAATTTAAATTTGACAATGTGTATTTACTTTACAGAAAGTATACGGTTCCAAATTTCCAGTAGCGTCGATTCAGTAGCATATCCAAATAAAACATATGTTTAAAATAGCATTGGAGAGATGGTGCTAAAATGTTAACCTCCTTTAATTTCGATAATATTTTTGGATGAAATGACAAGTTTGCGAAATATCCATATAATATGTATGATGTCAAATTGATAAAGTGCCAAAAAAGCTTCTCTCAGGCGACCGAGCTGGATATAAGTAATTAATACACTTCAAAACATCCAATGTCACGGGGAACGAGTTTAGCAACAGGAAATAAGTGTTTATATTAATACCTTCTTGTAGAAAATTTCAAACCAATTTATCATGCACCAGACACTCACGTTCTAGTATTAGTATTGTTCTTTTTTCATTTGTCTGGATACATTTTATACATTTTTAATTCTATTCATAAGATAAAATCTTGTTTTCATTGCCCTACTGAATTTTCTTTATCATCTTCATTATTTGACGTCATAGTCAATATGCATGTGACATTATTTGCTTAAACTGTTACAGGCATAAAAATATTACTGATATAATGGATTACAGAATTCACCTTTTTTATCAGTTCTATTTAAGAAATGAATGTTATTCAGATGGTTGTTATGGGGAATTTATATTACCATCTGGATTTTGATAAATCTATCAAAATCCAGATGGTAATATAAATTCCCCATAACAGCCATCTGAACAACATTCATTTTTTATATTTACATTCCTCGTTTGTCGTTTATATCAGTAAAAATATGCCTTTCAAGTTTGAGTTTCCCGCTGTCTTTGAGAGCGTTACTAGGAAGGCGTAACTAAGGAAGCGGCTAACTGTGTCAAGAAGTAGTGCCATTATGCGAGACGTAATTTATATTTTCAAGAAAATATTTTCTTAATAAACGAGTCTTACGACGTAAACTATTTCCTCATTCGTCTCCAATCGTCAATTTCTTCGCGTGCATGCATATCGAAGGTGTAATGTGATTCGGTTTCAAAAATGGTTCGCCAGGTGATCGTAGTTTACAGGCGCGCCAGTCTATCGAAAGTTAAACCTACAAGGTTAGTAATTGAATTCCTTGGTAATAAAATCTCGTCATCGAGTTAAAACTGCATTCAAATGATATACCGATTCTCATCGATGGGTTTAAGGAAGATACATGTACGAGGATACGAGAGACGTAAATATCGACAGTTTCACTTTGTCCCAGATTCCGTGACACGCACGTGCATTCGCGGCATTCGTGCACAGGAGCTCAAAGAAATTTTGTGACAACTTCTTACATAAGTTAAACGCAAGATTAAATCTACACCTTCGATTATACATTGTTACAGGCGTTAACAGTAAGTACATACAGAGATCGAGTTTGTATCTGCACAGCATTGAATAAACGAGGTTGTTTTGTAATTGAGATTTGTAATGATCCGTTTGATTTGATGTTTAAAGGACTGTTTTTACCTGGCCTGTGCAGTAACAACATTCAGAATACTTGGAATAAAACTTCTCTACAGGGTTCATACATAACTGAAAAGAAATTCGCCGTTCAAGTTTTCATAACGCAGTCAAAGAAAAATTATTTTCGATTTATTTTCGATATTTTGTATTTCGAGGAACAAGACAAAAATGAATACTGCACTACAGCTTTTGACTACTACATTTGTATTTGGTATTTCTTTGAAAAATCTTTGTATTACACTGTATGTTATCAATCAATCAATGATCAGTTTAAAATTTCGATGCCTTCGCAACCGACATGGGGCTGCCATTTTGTTAATAATTACGATTTTTTTGTATTACGGAGCAATCAATTTGATTTGTCGAGCAGATGGTAATATAATTTTGCAGATGGATATTTATGGGGAAATATATGCACAGCCACTGTAATTGCCTGAGATAAAGCTTTCAGGACGATTGTTATTGATTTCCGTATAAATGACAGTGTGACGTCATAACGCCCGACATAGCGGATGAATTTGAATTGAATATCAACAAGTTATAAATCCTTTCCTATGCAATGTAGAAAGTAAGAATAACATTATATGAAAAGACGAATTCAATACTTAAATCATCCCCACTAAGTCCTTACCTCTTTCAGCAACTGTGTCTTGAGGATTACAGAATACGACATCGACAACAAGCGACAGAGGCAGGCGCAGCTACAATAGCTCTCTGTCGATTGATGTCACATCCTACACTCAGCGGAATATTTCGAATGAAGATTTCTTGTCACATTCAACGTTGTTTGTGATATTTTCAAAATAGACCACACATAAACAGTACACAGTATAAGAAAAATCCATAAACTAACGCTGTCAACATTTCATGATTTCACCGCGCTGCAACTGACTCAAACGGATATACAGTCCCGATTACGTTAACTGTCCCCCCTTTAACGTTTTTTCTCCCTTCATCTCTCCAAATTTCGTTTCTATTTTTCCGTCTTCATTTTCCCTCACAAAATTTCTCTTCTTATTTTCCTCCTTTATTTCGCCTTAAAATTTCGCCTTCAGTGTTGGAAGAGAAAAATGAACACGAATTTTTGAGAAACAGAAGCAAAGCGTAAAAGGAAAGAGAAACGCAAAGCGTAAACAGAAGAGAAACGAAAGCGAAATATTTCGCTTTCATTCTGCTTTCAGTCCTCTTGTCAATCAAAGCGAGACTTCCTCATTAGCATATTAGGGGATTTCCCTAAATAGAGGGGACAAACGTAATTTGATGTAATTTCTTTGTGTTGCATTAAAATACACGACTAATTAGTTTTATTTAGATTCATTGTAAACGAACTTTTTCTGCATATTTAACATTTATTAGTAAATCGAAAAGTATTTTTTGTATATATAAGTTACAAATCGTGGTTTGTTTTCTTCGAATTTGTACATCTATAGCACAAATCCATTTTTTAAGTAACATACCAATTAACAAATCGTTGTTTTGACAAATACACACATGTAAATCAACCGCGCAGGGTACATGTACGTAAGTGTCTTTTATCCATTACCTGCCAGGTGTGAAAATCATCGGAGCGTGATATCACCATGCGGTCATTTCAACTTCAGATAGGGAGAGAATATCTTCACGATGAATTTAAGTTATTTTTTTTTTAATTTAATGTTATGACTTGATATAATCAGAGACGTATATAAAAATATATACATCCCTGATTTAAACATACAGTGTCCCTGAAAATAAATTTTATTGGAAACGTAAAATCTATTCCGAAGGGTCAAGATATAGGAAAAAAGGATCTATAAAAAGTTTT